>JAKGRZ010000064.1:0-80000 GCA_022537955.1 Schmidtea mediterranea | reverse complement strand
GGATCTTAATCTGTTGATTAGCAGTAGAGCAATAGCAAATAACCTCAATAGTTAAATTATTATAATCCATTAAAATAAAAGTAAGGAATGAAGTAGTTAAAATCATTTATCGATGAAACTAAAGTAATTAATAAATGAAGTCATCAATTTCAAATAACGAAACGTGTATATAATTCACAGACTTAAAAGCACAGAAGACTAATTCATAGAAGGGGTTAACGATGAAGAAATTTAATTAACTGATTAAAGCTAAGGACATAACGGGAAAGTAATCATAAATAAGCCAACACTTCGCTAGGATAGACAGGTAATAAAATCATCGATATAGGATTAAAATCGTGGTCAAAAATTAAGAAAAGAAAAATAAAATTAAATTTACCCTGAAGTCGTTGATAAAATTGACTAGATGAATTTACTTCAGCAATAACATTGAATTAAAAAAGGAAAAAATCGGTTAAAATTGAAAATGAGATGAAACCCAAACAGTGACTTAATATAAAACGATCATAAACTTTAAGCTTAATTAAAGTAACAACTAAAAATTTATTTCAAACAGAAAGATCTAATCATGAGATTACATTAATGACAACATACAGAAAAGCTTACCACCAGCCCTAAAATTCGATCATAATCATAAATTAGGTTCCAACATTCCCGACGAAATGATAAACTAAAAACTCCAAATAATCCGGATAATAAAGCTTCAGATGCACGGGATGACATCACAGTGTCGAGGAAGGATTCCCCGAAGTCTACAGTGAATTGCAAGTGTTTTTCCTTCAAACGTAACAATAAGAGCATTCATACGAGAGTTAACATAAAAATTCCGAATTAGATCGATTAAACTGAAGCGGATATGCCAAATCGTAACTCCCTACAATTAACAATGACAAAATTAAAATAAACAGGATACCGCTTACTAAGACGAGATTTTCGACGTTGACCAAATCACCGGATATCCTGCCGATCACCGACGACAATAGTGAAATATAATAATCCATTCAACGGAAACGCACCGTTGCAATGGCAAACCACCGCCGATTTTTCTTAAGAGAGTTTATCGACATTATTTAAATTCGCGAATACAAAACATCATGTTATAGTCGACCTACAACATCACAATAAATAAGGACCCGCGCAAATCAACTGATAATTAACTTAAAACCCTCAAATCAACTGCTACCAACAATATTTTCAAACCCGATAACAATGCCCTAATACATTAAGCATGATAGGTCTTGCCGATCCACGACCAAAATGCTAACCTAGGATATCCCGTGAATGCCAGTGTGCTGACTGATACAGGAAGAACCTTCAATGTTACTCGACACCGCACTTAACAATAAGTACGCCAGTTCTTGAACCCGCATAGGTGAACGCATTACGACCGACGTGGAGAAATTTCTTCCATTAATATTAATTTTCATGGTTTATTCCCTAATCGTTTCAGATCATGTCTCTCAATTGGACGACTGCGCAATCATCTGGCAAAAAGCACCCGAGAAAGACACCACCAGTCGCAGACAATATAGACAAACTCCGATCACAGTGGCCTTACCCTACCACGTGGAGATTACTAGGTCTCTCAACAGACCCGTGCGGTTTAGCTGGCCAACAATATCCGGCCGGAGAGACGTACGAACATGCCCGAAACCTCCTCGCCCATTGGAAAGGGTGCAGGAGCAAGTGGACCTCCGTGTAATAAAAGCCCGGATGTACCTCGCAAACGTGGAGGAGGACATCCGCGCCGGGCGTATCGCGGATGCATATCCACCTCACCCAGTCCGCGACACCGGACGGCCGTATACGGTGGCGGCTCTGAAGAAAAGTTTGAAGAGACAATTCCCAGATGAATGACCATACAAACCATAATGCTAGTGTAGTGATTGATGTAAAATTAAAATGTCGTTCGTGTTCTTTATCTTCATCAATGAACTTGTTCCATAAAATTTGTTTAACAGGATAAAATGTTAATTTAGTTAAGTTGATAAGAGATTAAAATGTCTTCTTTTGTTATAGTGATGTCCTCTCTACAAATCATACAATCTGAACTGGATCATGCGAGACGGTCAAACGCAGAGTTACTCACCCAAATTCTTCAATTAACCCGCGAAATGCAGCAGATAAAAGCCACATGGACGGATCCCGAAAAAACGAAAGCGAGCTACCACCGACTCACGGCAGCCCAGAAAGGCTGGAAGGAAGAGCGACAGCTCAACCAGAGCCTGCACACTCAAATTCGGACTCGAAGTCGCCCTAGCGGTCTGCCGGGAAGGGAAGCGGTAACCTACCCGCTCATCTTCGCCCCAACCCAAATGCCGCAGAAAACCACCAAGTCAGCAGAGCAACCCATCCCTCCAGCAAATAATCGTCGGCCAGGACGCAAGGAGCGCGCCCGACGTCGAGCAACCCAACTTCAAAACATCAAGTAGTAAACCTTGCACATGTTGTTGATACAAATAGAGTAGTTTAGCCTTAGTTGAGTTGTTTCTTTAACATAATTGTATGCCAACATTGTCACAAACATTTTATCACATCGCCGAATCACCGTCTCAGTCTTCCACAGTCAATTAGGAACCTGATCTAGACTTTCTACAAGGAACAGAGCTAAGCGAGCATAAGTCTTCTATCGACAGCTCGTGGACCCGAGGGTTGTCCGAGCAACTATAGTATTGGCAATGATACTCAATTTTTGCGGGCAATCCACCACTTGAACACATTACCAACGTTGCTTAGCAACGGGTGCCAAGTGGCGATCAGAATCATTTTGTATGACGTTATCAGGGCTACCATGAGGATAAACAAACGACGAAACCCTGTAACCCACCAATACAACGATTTCCGAA
Organism: Schmidtea mediterranea; assembly: GCA_022537955.1. NCBI lineage: Eukaryota > Metazoa > Platyhelminthes > Tricladida > Dugesiidae > Schmidtea > Schmidtea mediterranea. Next base: position 77,154 of record JAKGRZ010000064.1, on the reverse strand, counting down.
TTTTTTACTTGCCCATTCCTTTCCTTCAATTTGATCCTAGGATAATTATGTTTATATTAAGATTTTAAGAGTGCTCATCGAGCTACTCAATGTTCATGATTTTGGCCGATGTGTAGAATTCAAATTTTAGGTTGAAATTATGTGTTGGGCCAGCACACCAATAGCCTTGAGAATTGTTTAAATGCATCAGTAATATAGCACGAAAACCCAGCACCAAGATAACTTAAAATACAATATACAACACCAATTAAACACTTTAAAATCTGAGAGAATATAAATAAATATAAAATCAAAAACATAAAAATAAAATTAAAATAATAACAAAATGCACCAAGATTCGCACGATACCTACACAAATATAACAAGAAAACACAACAAATTCGACGAAATTGAAAAAATTAATAAAAGTTCATTAAAATGAAATTTAAATCGAAAATTTGAATTAGTAATAATTCAATAAAAATCTTAAATAAAAAATTATAAAAATAAATCCAAAAAAATAATAAAATTAACGAATAGAATTTACTAGAAAATAACAAGGTCGAATTTTGTTTTACTGCATCAAATTTCACACGCGAGAAAAATAGGTATAAATACCGATGTGTTTTCACAAATAGTCAGTCTTATTTTTCGGAGAAAAAATTTCATTATAGAACTGTATAACTGGTTGTATAACTGGTTGAGAGCCGTGCATTCAGGCAATTAACACGTGTAAGTGTTTTGCCTGAACACGATCACTCTCAACTGGTGCAATATTATTAGTTGATTTTTTCGAAGGGAATTGATGGGTAGTTTTTCAATTGAATTTATGTATGACTTTTCAGATCGAATTTATGGATGATTTTTGTTTTTCAAATTGAATTTATGGATGATTTTTGTTTTTCCAATTGAATTTATGGAGGATTTTTCGAATCGAATTTGTGGGTAATTTTTCAATTGAATTTATGGATGATTTTTCAGATTAAATTTATGGATAATTTTGTTTTTCCAATTGAATTTATAGATTATTTATCGAATTAAATTTATGGGATTTTCGAAGTAAATTTTATGGAATGGATACAATGAATTTCAAATGTATGTAGCCGATGTAATATGCTGAATAAATATTTTATATCTACAGCCTTAGTGCATCGAAACTTTTATTCCAAATGCTATGGTAAAATATTATTTGTTATTCCTTTTCCGGCCCACAGCCAACACATAACGCAAGAAAGCAAAATCTACATAGTACAGATTTGTGTAAGAGCGTGGAAAATCGCCAATGATATGTACCCGTGAAGACTCAGCGTGCGGAACGCAGGAGTTGGAACGTCAATATTATCCGTACATAGGGGAAATTGGAGGGTAAATGAGTAGTTTATTGGCTGCTCCTTCACCATCCGTTTTCTGTAAAATTGACATAAATTTTTAACAACAATCGGCTCAAAATCTCTAACACCGAGTAGTCCAGTGGGCACTCATTAACTATGAAATGAACATAAATAGATCTTAAGGACAAAAAGAGGGAATGGGTAGCGGGGAAAATTGCGAAATCGTTGCAACAGTTAAAATGAACAGCCATCGGAAAAAGATTAATCCGAACGACCAAAATAATGAAAAATAATGTTTTAAATAAGAATTAAATAAATTAATTTGAGTTGAGGCGGAAAATATGGGCGGGACGCTGCTCAAATTTTTCGAACTAATTCAAATACTTAACAAAAATAGTAACGTAAAAATGGAATGCGTAAAATAAGGGCAGAACGCTGCTCAAATTTTCCGAGTCAATTAAAATACTTTGTCGAAAACGGTAGAATAGGGATGAACCGTAAAATAAGGGCGGAACGCTGCTAAAATTTTCGAATTTACAAAAATACTTTATCAAAAACCAAATAATATAGATGGACTACGGCTAATGTTGTATATCAATAAAAACTTTTAACGCTGAGGAATAAGGAAGGATCCCTACAAAATCTTAATAATAATAACGATAATGATAAGAGTAATTTTAATTATAATAATAATAATAATTATGATAATAATAATGATAATAATGATAATAGTGATAATCATGGTATTTGTAGTAATGATGATAATAATTATGATAATAATAATAGTAGTAATAATCATAGTGGTAATAACAATAAATATAATGGTAGTTATAGTAATAAAAATAATAATGTAGGAAATGGTAGCAACAATTAATAAAGGTAATACATATAATAGCAACAATAATAATGCTGGTAATAATAATGGGAAACATTGTAGTTATAATAGGGATAAGGGTGAAAGATATAATGTGGGTGTATTTAACATAACCAAGGGTGTACCGACCAAAGAATAATCTTCGACATGGACAACAAGGAGAAGGACTATGGGAATGGACATAAAGATAAATGATATAAGAGTATAGGTTAACATTTGAAGGAGATAGGAGAATAATGGGACCTAAGAATCAAAAGCGAGCACAGGTCTTCTATCGACAGCTCGTGAACCCGAGGGTTGTCCGAGCAACTATAGTACTAGCACATGGTACTCAATTTTTGCGGGCAATCCACCACTTGAACACATTACCAACGTTGCTTAGCAACGGGTGCCGAGTGGCGATTAGTATCATTTTGATACAGAACTATTTTTCAAATAGAAATGTCGGGACGACATTTTACCAAACCCCGGAGAGATGACAAATGAGAAAGAAGGGAGCTTAATACAGAAAGATAAAAAACGATTAACCCGACTACAAAATGAGAAAATATGTTGATGAAACGAATGGCTTGCCCACCAAGTACAAATTTGGGGGCTCAGTCGGGATCTATAATAAAAAATGATTGTTTTTGCAAAGAATCCAAGGAAATAAAAACAAATGTTTAATTATTAAACAGAAAATGAGAGGGTGAACTAAAGAATGGAACTTAACAACAAACGAAGGAAAACGATCGACTTATTGACGATGAGAAAACAGTTCGATGATATTATGTAGAGAACGATGAGCTGAGTAAGAATGCCAATTGAACTATGGTTGTATTTTCTGAAGGTTCGAAGTTACAAAGGGTCAAACCTTGGCCAAAAATTTTATTTTTGATATGTTGTACAGGACGGCGAGTTGAGTATTATTGTCAATGGAAGTATAGTCGTATCTTATCGAACTTCAAAGGTGTAAAGGGTCAAACCTTGACCAAAAATAAAATTTTTGATATGTTGTAGAGAAGAATGAGCTTAATAAAATTGCCAATAGAACCATGGTCATATCTTCTAAAGGTTCGAAGTTAAAAAGTGTCAAACCTTGGTCAAAAAAAATTATTTTTAATATGTTGTACAGAACGATGAAATGGCAAAAGTGGTGATAAAATTAGGATCTTCCGACCTTTGGATAAAAAGTTATTAAGGGTCAAACCTTCAAAAATTCTAATTTTTGATATGTTGTAGAGCGTGAGAAGCTGAGCAATATTTACTATAGAAGTATGGCAGTCTGACTTCTGGGTCAAAAGTTATAAAGGGTCAAAACCTTGGTCAAAATTTTTAATTTTTGATATGTTGTAGAGCGTGAGAAGCTGAGCAATATTTACTATAGAAGTATGGCAGTCTGACTTCTGGGTCAAAAGTTATAAAGGGTCAAAACCTTGGTCAAAATTTTTAATTTTTGATATGATGTAGAGATCGACGAAACAAGCAAAATTGCCAATAGAACTTTAGTCATCAGAGCTTTAGATAAAAAGTTATAAAGGGTCACAACTTTGGCAAAATATTTTTTAATTTTTGATATATTGTATAGAATAATAAGACGATCAAAAATTACCATAGAACGATCATCATGTGAACTTTTGATAAAAAGTTACAATGGGTCAAAACCTGCGAATACTCTAGAATTCAGAAAATTGCGAAGAAATTAAAAATTTTGAAAGTGAATGGTAAATATTTTTGTAAATCAGTGGAGACAAAGTGTTTTAATCAATAAAGTTTATATCGTTTGGAGTTCGTTACTGGTGTTTAAAGCACGCTTGGAGGCAGATCGACAATAATTTCTATCCGAAGTCATCGAGAACCCCAACAATATGATGAAACAAAACAACAGTTTAGAAAACTCATGAATGACGAGTATTGTAATAAGAGAGGAAAATATCAATATATGTAAATAAATTAAAATATTAGATACACAAAATTTCAAAAATGAAACGATTCAACAGGAAAGTGGGGATAAAATTATCAATATTTGTAGAGTAGGAATCAAAGAAACAGGAAACTATAAATAAAAATAAAATTATGGGTAGGTTGTATAAATCAATGGAATCATCGTGTAAATATCATCCAAAAAACCGTAGAAGTAGTAATAAAAATATAAAAAATAGATAAAATAAATAAAAATTAAAATAATAAAAACAGGGAAAAGGTGGAAATCATGAGGGTTAAAGTGATTAGAAATAGGGGAAACCACAAAAATGCGGGTCGTCTAAGAGTTCGTAAAAAATTGGAAAACTAGAAATTACTGGATTAAAATTGTTTGAAATAAGACGTGATCACCAAGTCAGTTAAAATAATTCTAAACGTAATAAATGATTAATTGAAAGTAATTAAATTAAAGATCAAAATATTAACGGAAAAGGTTGCAACGATTTCGAACCCCCTTCTCCTATGAGATGAGAAAATTAGCGGAAGTAACGAACAATTGATTGTACGTATTACAAAAGACATGAGGCCAAGTAAAGCCAAATTAGACACTACACGAGAACAGATAATCGATTAAGTTAGAGAAATTGACGAAAAGATAATCCAGATGATGGAGAAACTTAGGCGTAGATAAAAGGAAATGTTCAGGTGTAAATGAAATGAATAGTAAGAAATGAGCGTAGATGAATAAAATGACGATGCTAGTTATAATTGAAAATAAAGGATTAGAGATAATAATGAATTACGAGAATAATAGTTAGCAACCAGAGGAAAATGATGATTAAAAACGAGTACGATGAGTTGAGATTAATAATAATAATAAATGAGACAACAATAGCAACCGAAAGGTGTAAAACATACGGAAAAAGGCGAAAACTTCATGAAAGCCGTTAAATAAATTCAGAGTGGACAAGTAAAACACAACTTAAACAGTGAAAGCTGAAAAATCACACATAAGGTACGGTAAAAGTTTCGATGTATCATTTTGTTAGTGTATTTTGTAGTGTTATTTATATTATATTATATGGAAATGATACTGGAAAGTAAGATTTAAAACCTGAGCTATCAAATGATAGTACGCTCACCCAAGAGAAACCCTGATCAACCCTACTGAGAAAGGAACTGGTAGGCCAAGTCGCGTATGTCAGCAAGTAACCGGCGAGAGATTGATCACCTCTTTTGGGGAGCTTGTTGATGCGATTACCACAAATTTTGAAGGGGGGAGTGAAGAGATAGACCGAGGGGTGAGAGAAAGAGTGCGCACGGAACAGAATTAATAGTTTTGATTAAAGGTACCTAGAGATGACTTCTTTTTCCCTAGCTGGTGGTGAGGCACCAGAGGACAGCTACGGACTGTCGTGTTCAGGTTGTTATCAGCCAAGGGACTGATGGCGCTGAGCCGTTCGATACAAAAACCCGGATCACACACCGAGTATCGAACGATTTTTTTTTATTGCTGGGAGGAACTCGATACAACAACCCGGATCCCACACCGAGTATCGAGGGCCAAACTGTAGGTGAGATGTGAATTAACCGGTAAATGGTTCATACTCAAAATGTCCTATTAAGGTCAGATAAGGGCGGCCGAATTGAGCCGGGAAATCTGACGGTCAGATAAGGGCGGCCGAATTGAGCCGGGAAATCTGACGGGAGGGGCGGGCAGAGATTTGATAGTTTATTGATAAAATTTTCCGCTCCCATATTTAATCGCTTCCTTTTCTTTTCATTATTCGGGAAATCAAGTAAACCGCTTTTGGAACTTGATTGAACGTCTAGGCATTTCCATACTTTTATATTCTCCGAGGTACACAACCCGGATCCCACACCGAGTACTGAGGGAATGTTTTTTTTATTGCCCAGCAAGGAGTTTGGTACAATAATCCGGATCCCACACCGAGTACCAAATATCCGAATGGCGGTGAGTAAAGCGTAACCGGAAGAATGCGCGGCCAAAAGACGCCATGGCTTGAGAGTCAGTGTGAGGCCTCAAACATACCCAAAAGTCACTGATGAGCTCAAGTCCGGTGAAACAATGAGAGATAATATGAATAAGACAAATATGAATATGAGTAAAGATGAAATTGATAGAATATGATTATGATTAGAGTAAACAGTAAAGATGAGAAATAGTGAGATATGATTATGATTAGATATTAGAGGCCATAGCGTGCCAGATGAGATATGATTATGATTAGATATTAGAGGCCATAGAGTGCCAGATGAGATATGATTATGATTAGATATTAGAGGCCATAGCGTGCCAGATGAGATATGATTATGATTAGATATTAGAGGCCATAGAGTGCAGATGAGATATGATTATGATTAGATATTAGAGGCCATAGCGTGCCAGATGAGATATGATTATGATTAGATATTAGAGGCCATAGAGTGCCAGATGAGATATGATTATGATTAGATATTAGAGGCCATAGAGTGCCAGATGAGATATGATTATGATTAGATATTAGAGGCCATAGAGTGCCAGATGAGATATGATTATGATTAGATATTAGAGGCATAGAGTGCCAGATGAGATATGATTATGATTAGATATTAGAGGCCATAGAGTGCCAGATGAGATATGATTATGATTAGATATTAGAGCCATAGAGTGCCAGATGAATATGATTATGATTAGATATTAGAGGCCATAGAGTGCCAGATGAGATATGATTATGATTAGATATTAGAGGCCATAGAGTGCCAGATGAGATATGATTATGATTAGATATTAGAGGCCATAGAGTGCCAGATGAGATATGATTATGATTAGATATTAGAGGCCATAGAGTTCCAGTTGAAATGAGATTAGAGATTGAAGGCCACAGAATGCCAGTTGAAATAAGATGACGAAGGCCGGAGAGCCAACGGAAACAATAGAGGGTATGGAGCGCCAGTGACTGAGGATTAAGTAAACGATTTTTAATCAATGAGACATAGGAAAAATGATTTACAGATTGAATGAGAGTATGAATATAATGATTTTATTATTGTAATATAGATAATTAATGCGACCACATAGATAATTGATAAGACTATATAGATAATTGATACGAGGTCGATAGATAATTGTTACGAGATATAGATAATTCAAAATAGACTTAAAAAATGAAGGGAGATGAAGCAAAAGAAAAATTATTACAGCGAATAAAGTTTACGGAAAAAGACAAGAGAATTTAAATAAAAAGGCCCATAGAGCAACAGTGGTTAAAGTTTAAGGAAAAATACGAGAAGAGTTAAGTAAAAAGGCCTATAGCGCATAGAAATTAAGGAACGTTTTTGGACCAATGATAGAGATAAAGGAGAATAGTAAACGAGACGATTATTGATATGATGGTGATGATTTATTTGATTAAAATAGTTAATTGATACGACCGGATAGATAATTGATGCGACTATAAGGATAATTTAGACGAAACAAATAGATAATTGATACGAGCTATAGATAATTTAAAATAAACTTAAAATGAAAAAACAAAAATTAAAAAGGTAAAAAGTTGACGTAGAGAAAAGAATTAAGGAAAAGCAGTGAGAGTAGTACGATAAATTAATGCGGAAATTTATATACTAGAAGTGTTATTTATGTTTAGATAATTGACAAAGAATAAAGAGATTGAGTAAACCAAAAGAATAAAGAGATCAAGTAAACGACGAATAATAGAGCCGATAAACTAGAGATAGAATCAAGAAAACGAGTTACGAGAAACCGGAATCAAGGGAACCATTGTGTAGAGAAACTGAAAATATACCAAAACAAACGGAGAACAAGGATAAAGAAATAGACCATGTTATTGAAATTCAAAGAGAGTGAAAAGCGGCAACAGATAGAAAACTTAATACAGTAGCGATAGCAGAACCAATGATTACAACAAGATTAGAAAGTTTGGAAACAGAAGCCGAAAAATATGATAAATTAACGGAAAAGCTAACCGATAAAGGAAACAACGTGAAATCACCCGAGCTAGGAATTCCAATTCAGTTGAAAACAAGTACGAGTAAAGAGATGGAAAAACTCCGAGAGGAAATGAACCAAGAGTTGCCAAGTAAAAACACGGATAAAACAGAAATATTTTTGAGAGAATCAACAATGTACAAAATCGTACGCGATGAACCAGAAATGAGGGGCCGAGAACCAATATCTTCAAGTTTAAAGAGGAATGTACAGGAGATGCATTCAAAAAGAAAATGCAACGAAGAAGATTTAAATGACAAAAAAGAAACTGGAAATTCGGAAATAAAAACAGTTGGAACAAAAATAGCTGAAACATGGCAAACGGAAATCGTACTGGAAGAGAAAATATTAACCACAATGGAAGAAAGAGTCGAAAGAGAAAATGAACAAACCGAGTTAAAAGATCGAGTATCAGAACCAATGAAAGTAGTGATGGAAATAACGAGACAAACGAAGGATAGTTACCCGCAAACAAATCAATATATTAAAAAACCATCACGAATTTGCGATATTTCAGATTAACAACGCGAACTACAATCAAATATGTGATATCTATTCAAAAGAAGGATGCAGAACTGATCGAGGTTATCAACTAAAGAATTGCCAAGGATATGATAGAAGAGTTCGCACAGAAGAAGAAGAAATGATAATCTGTTTTAATTGCAATCAAAGCGGTGATACGTCAAGAATGGTCGAAGGAGAAGAATTCAAGGTCAACAAAAACCAAACCAATTCAAGAAGAATCCGCAAAATAACCCAACACAAGAGGTCAGACATTTAAGAGATAGGGCGATAATGAGTACAACAACAAGATTCGAGATTACAACCTGTTTCAACTGCAACCTAAACGGACATTTGGCTGAAAATTGCCCAATAGAGAGAAAATCGGGACAACCAAAAACGAAAATTATAGTCAAAGTATGATTCAACGAATATCCGCAAACAATCAAAGACAACGAAGTAATACGAGGAGAAACAGGAATGATGTTCGATATTTATGGACCGGAAAATATTCGGAACAGCAAAAAATCGTTATTAAAAACAGGATCAACTCTAAATGAGAATGACAATAAAGGAAAAATGATGTTAAATTACGTTATGATGTCGTGAGAAGCAAGAGCAATAGATTTAGTTACGATAAATGGAATTAAAGAAGACATCGAAGTAATAGGACAAAATTTAAACCCAATTCTTGGAGCAATCGGGAGAGGATACGATGAAGCAGCAGCAAAATTGATCAAGTGGAGAAAAAGAAAATCTGATAACGAAATCATAGACGTAAACAAATTCGAAAGCAATGAAAATATATTAGTAAAAAGAGGAATGAAATCCGAATATGCATTACCAAAGACGATAAAAGCCCTGTTAAAGAGATGAGAAATAAAATTCACGGACAATAAAAGAGAGCCTGAGAGAATAATGCCCAGAAAAGAAGAATTAGAAACATTGGTAGGAGAATGGCACCGAATACAAGGAAAACCTAGCGGTAAAAAACAAGAAATTGATGACATCAGAAATGGAAGAAAAATGCTAATCAAGATGTATGAAGATGTAATCAAAGAAATAAATGCCGAGGACAACAGGATTGAGAAGGGTCGATGTAATAAAAACCAGGACAAAAAGGAAGATGATAACGAAGAGGGAGAAAACCGAGATAGAAATTGAAAAAAAAAAAAAAAAAAGCAAGTTTCAGTAGCCTACCAAGAAATAGGACAACAATCAAAGCCAAGTAACGTAGACGATCAGAAAAGATCAAAAGATGAAGAAAACACAGGCAAAATCTGTTTGAACCAAATGATGGACTCACAGAAAATTCAAAATCAAGAGAACAAAGCAAGTCAAAATATGAACCAATACCCAACGGCCAAGTGAGATCGATGTATATCAAGTAATTGATGAGAGAGGCGGAGGGATACGCGCTTTGTGCGTAGACAGGAGTGAGTATATAATGTATATAATAGATATGTTTATATAGTAATGTATAAAAGTAGTGTATAAATATTATATGGAATGAATATAATAATATCCGATAATATATAAAAGTAGTATATAAATATTATAGTCGAGGAGCGAAAACAAATTAGAAGAATAAAGAATAAAGCGGAATGAAAAAAGACAAGTGATGTGATATTACGTTAAAATGGAGAAACAAATCAAATGGAAGCCAATCAAATATCAAGCAGTAAAGCTTAGTTAGATAGATGAGTGTAAAACAAGAATCAGATCAGGATCAGAAATTGAAATAAACCGATTAAGAGGTACCGAAGCCATCAAGGAAATCAGAGACAAGAGTAGACTTGGAGTGCAAATTAAAACTTGGAAAATCCAGTACAATCAGATGAGAGACGAAAATCAGGAACAACGAAAACAAAGTCACGATCGAAACAAGATAAAGCAGCAAAACAGTAAAGGAAGTATCAACACGAAACGAAAGCATTGAAGAAATAGATGAAATACCAAGTCAGTCAACAAAAAAGACGAGGGAGAATAATTTGATGAAAAACTGAATCAAGTAATGAGAAACTGGTGAATAACAACAAAGAACAGCTAACTGAGAAACGAAATTTGTGGTGATTGAGTTAAAAGGAAAAACGACAAAGACAAAGAATTAGAACCAGTAAAGCTCAATATACAAAACTAAATGAATACAAAAAGGGTGGAAGAGATTCAAAAATCAATTCGGGGAATAAAGTAAGAAAAACAACCAACTGCAAGTGAAACTAGATGCAGCCAAACGAGACAAAATGAATATCACGGAATCATAATTCCAAGCAAGACTGACGTGCAACAGCGGATATGAATAAGGAAAGGATCAGAGAACAAATCAAAACCAACTCAAAAATCAAAAACCAGATTACAAGAAAGACAAATCGAATCAGTAAAGAGAGATTACAAAAGACAATGCCAATAAACGACAAGACAACGGATGATGAGACCGAACTACAAAATGCAGCCAATCAAAATGGGATATTTAAAGGATCTTGCAAATCGTAGTAAAGACAAACAAAGAAGATAAATGATGTCAAAATAAAGTTAATACCAATCACAGAAACGAGAAACCAGATACGGTAATAAAAGCAACAGAGATAAAGAAAGGAGAGAAACAGAAAGTCAAACAACTACCCAAAATCAAGAGAAAATAATAACAAGCCCTATTAAAGGAACCTGAAAATTGTTATAAAAACAAGGAATTCGAAAGCAGCATGATATTGGCGATGCGAAGGAGGATAGCAGTAATAAGCTCATATATACAACCTAGTATCCCTTAGAAAGATGTCGAAAAACCCCACAATCAATCAATCAATGCAAAACTTAACTGTAATAAATATGCCGATATATAAGAAGCCAAAGGATACCAATTACGGACGGATCAATTCCTATTATACCCAATGGTCAAAGGATCTGTACTATGTAGATTTTGCTTTCTTGCGTTATGTGTTGGCTGTGGGCCGGAAAAGGAATAACAAATAATATTTTACCATAGCATTTGGAATAAAAGTTTCGATGCACTAAGGCTGTAGATATAAAATATTTATTCAGCATATTACATCGGCTACATACATTTGAAATTCATTGTATCCATTCCATAAAATTTACTTCGAAAATCCCATAAATTTAATTCGATAAATAATCTATAAATTCAATTGGAAAAACAAAATTATCCATAAATTTAATCTGAAAAATCATCCATAAATTCAATTGAAAAATTACCCACAAATTCGATTCGAAAAATCCTCCATAAATTCAATTGGAAAAACAAAAATCATCCATAAATTCAATTTGAAAAACAAAAATCATCCATAAATTCGATCTGAAAAGTCATACATAAATTCAATTGAAAAACTACCATCAATTCCCTTCGAAAAAATCAACTAATAATATTGCACCAGTTGAGAGTGATCGTGTTCAGGCAAAACACTTACACGTGTTAATTGCCTGAATGCACGGCTCTCAACCAGTTATACAACCAGTTATACAGTTCTATAATGAAATTTTTTCTCCGAAAAATAAGACTGACTATTTGTGAAAACACATCGGTATTTATACCTATTTTTCTCGCGTGTGAAATTTGATGCAGTAAAACAAAATTCGACCTTGTTATTTTCTAGTAAATTCTATTCGTTAATTTTATTATTTTTTTGGATTTATTTTTATAATTTTTTATTTAAGATTTTTATTGAATTATTACTAATTCAAATTTTCGATTTAAATTTCATTTTAATGAACTTTTATTAATTTTTTCAATTTCGTCGAATTTGTTGTGTTTTCTGTTATATTTGTGTAGGTATCGTGCGAATCTTGGTGCATTTTGTTATTATTTAATTTTATTTTTATGTTTTTGATTTTATATTTATTTATATTCTCTCAGATTTTAAAGTGTTTAATTGGTGTTGTATATTGTATTTTAAGTTATCTTGGTGCTGGGTTTTCGTGCTATATTACTGATGCATTTAAACAATTCTCAAGGCTATTGGTGTGCTGGCCCAACATAAAACACTCCGGGGCCCGTAAAATTGCGACCCGCAATTTCTAAAAGATCTAAGCTATGAACTATGCAGAGTTTACATTTTCTATTCAATTGGGTCTACGAGCTACATGGTCGTGACCTTAAAACCACATGCATAAAATAATCATACAGTATACATCAATATACGGATTACAAAATGAAGTGAAAGAGGACATACAGTCCGGTCATGATCACACATAAAGAATAGTTAATAGTCTAAGAATCATTAGTTCATTGTTAATCATGAGTTCAATATTCTGTCACTTGGGTATTCGTCTCGTTGATGCCTTGAGTTTCTTGGTTTCTGATTGATTACTTTCTTCAGCAGGTTCTGATATTTTGACGATTCGATATCTGTTGTGCGATTTGACTTGAGATTTTGTTTAGTTTGGGGAATTGACTTCATTAGATGCCGATTGTTTGGAAGATTGGCAGGCTTAGTGAATCTCAGATAAGAAGAATAGATAGAATGTTTAGTTCAAGACTCCTTTCTTGCAGGTTTATTTAGGGTTTTGAGTTGTAAATTGACATTTAGCTTTCGTTTGTTGATTTTTTTTTTTTTTTTTTTCTTTGCATCTTGAACTGGGTGGTGTTCAATTAGATTCTGTGATAGCTGACCCTTTATCATATTATCTAGTCTCGATTGTTTGATGATAATTGATCGGTTCGGGATTATTCATGATTCTTTGAGGTTGGTCTGAGTTTCTTCTTTTCAGTTATCAATTTTGGCTGTTTGTTCTCGATTTTCGGTTCTTTTTGTTATTTTGTAGGGTTTCTAAAGATCATCCATGATTATTTTAATATTGTTTCCTTGATGGGTGTTTCCTTTTTCTATTGACTTTCGATTTGATTTTCTAGAGTTCTGAGGGTTTAACGATCTGATTTTCTTGTGTTAATCCTTTGACCATTGGGTATAATAGGAATTGATCCGTCCGTAATTGGTATCCTTTGGGCTTCTGCATTTCTCGTCATATTTGTTACAGGTAATTTTTGCATTGTTTGATTTGTTGTGGGTTTTTTCGACATCTTTCTAAGGGATGCTAGGTTGTATATATGAGTTTATTACTGATATCTTCCTTCTCGTCGCCAATATCATGCTGCTTTCGCTTTCCTTGTTTTTATAACAATTTTCAGGTCCTTTAATGGGGCTTGTTATTATTTTCTCTTGATTTTGGATAGTTGTTTGACTTTCTGTTTCTCTCCTTTTAATTTCTGTTGCCTTTATTATCAGTAGATAGATATGTCACCGCTAGACCATGTCACCGCTGGACCACATACCCCCCACCCCCCAAAAATTTTTTTTGCGCTAAGTTTAAAAGTACAAATTTTTTAGAACAAAGACAATGACTCATTCAAGGTCATTGGATGACTCATCAAAATTTTAAAACAAAGACCATGACTCATTCAAGGTCATTGGATGACTCATCAAAATTTTAAAACAAAGACCATGACTCATTCAAGGTCATTCAAGGTCAATGTCATATTATTTTTAATCATTTTTAAATTTAAATTTACTACTTATAAAAATTAGTAGTATATATTTGTAAATTATTTATTTTTATTATTATTATTAGTATTATTATTATTATTAATATACTTATATATTTGTAATTAGTATATATTTGTAAATTATTTTATTATTATTATTATTATTTTTCAAGGTCATTCAAGGTCAAGGTCATTCAAGGTCAAGGTCATATTATTTTTAAACATTTTTAAATTTAAATTTACTACTTATAAAAATTAGTAGTATATATTTGTAAATTATTTATTTTTATTATTATTATTAGTATTATTATTATTATTAATATACTTATAAAAACTTTAACTATTATTATTAATATGCTTATTACTTATAAAATTATTAATATTAATAGTATTATTTATTATTATTATTAATATACTTATTACTTATAAAAATTATTATTAAAATACTTATTACTTATAAAAATTATTATTAAAATACTTATTACTTATAAAAATAAGTAGTATATATTTTGTAAATTTATTTTATTATTATTAAATTAAATTGTTTGTTTTAATCAAGTCAATTATTTTATTAATATTATTAATATTATTAATATTATTTTTATTATTATTTTTATTATTATTATTATTATTATTATTATTATTACAAGTTTTATTTATTAAGATTATAATTTTTATTATTATTATTACATATTTTAATTTTTTATTACAAGCTTTATTTATTATTAATATTATTCTTTTTATTTTTATTATTATTTTTATTATTATTATATTTATTATTATTATTATTATTACATGTTTTAATTTTTATTACAAGCTTTATTTATTAAGATTATAATCTTTTGATTATTATTATTACAGTTTTAATTTTTATTACAACTTATTTATTATTATCATTACATGTTTAATTTTTTTTTTTTACAAGCTTTATTTATAATAATATTGATTCTTTTTTATTTTATATTTTTATTATTATTATTACTCTTATTTTATTACAAGTTTTATTATTATTCTTTTATTTATTCTTTTTAATTATCATTTTTATTATTTTATTATAATATTGTTATTATTATTATTATTATTATTGTTATATTATTTTATACATTATTTTATTTTTATTATTATTATATTATTTTTATTATTATTATTATTATTTCTAAAGTTCACGTTTTTATTATTAATATTATTATTAATATTATTATTATTATTAATTTTTAATAAATATTATTATTTATTATTATAATTTTTCTTATAAATTTGTAAATTTTATTCTATTTTATTATTAATTTTATTAATTATTATTATTATTATTATTATATGTTATTATTACTATTATTATCATGATTTTATTATTTATTTTATAAGTATTATTATTATTTGTTATTATTATTACTATTATTAATATTATTATTATTATTATTATTATAATTATTTTTATTATTCTTATTATTATTATTAATAGTATTAGTTTTATTATTATTATTATAAATATTATTATTTTTATTATTATTATTATTTTTAATAGTATTATTTATTATTATATATTATTATTATTATTATTATTATTATTATTAATATCATTTTTTATAAATATTATTATTTTTATTATTATTTTTTAAAATATTATTATTTTTCAAGGTCATTCA
The DNA here is from genome assembly GCA_022537955.1 of Schmidtea mediterranea. NCBI lineage: Eukaryota > Metazoa > Platyhelminthes > Tricladida > Dugesiidae > Schmidtea > Schmidtea mediterranea. The sequence continues at coordinate 61,415 of JAKGRZ010000064.1, read as the reverse complement.
AAAAATTTTTATGTTGTAAATTTATTTTATTATTATTATTATTATTAATATTTTTTTTTTTATTATTATTATTATTAATATTATTATTATTTTTATTTTTATTGTCAAGGTTATTGGATGACTACTCTTTTCTTTAGCTTTGCCACTCCACCGAAACCTGCCTCGTCTTCTGGGTTCGTCCAAATCTTCTCCATTACAACAAGATGATTTAAATTTTAATTTAACATTAGGTAATGATTGACCCATCGTTTATTGTGATAATAATGATAATGCTAATGGTAACATTGCTCCGATAAAACCACCTTGTTGTTTATATATGATTTTTCTCATTTGCTTACGATTTTTATTATTTACTAGTGATAACAAAGGCTTACGATGTTTATTCAATACTAGTTTTTTAGAATTACTGATTTTAATTTTTACCTCTGACTACTTTTAATAGAATTTTGTGTAAATCATCGACAACAAAAGTTGGAAATGATTGTAAAATAGACATTCTTTTAATACTCGAAGCCTTTAACAATGCATTAAAATATGGGAAACTCCTATGATTTTTAACAATTTTAACTTTTTTCTTACTCTTTTTAATAATGTTTTTCGAAATAAGATTCATTGCAGCGTAATTCTCGGTTATTAGCTTTTTAGATGGTGTATAACTAGTTTTTGGTGGAACACGTTTCTTTATAGTCTTTTTAATACTTTGTCTAAGTTTTCGAATATTTTTAAGCCTGGATTTCATAAACATTTTTACATGTTAAAGTTTTCAACTTTGTTTATATACCATGCAACCTTCTTTATTGAAAATATCTGTTTTTACCCGTAAATCATCGTTACATTGTTGTGTGAAATCAAGGAATATATATCCATGTGGTGATTTTGTAGCATCTTGAAATGCACTGATGAGAAAATTACGATTATTAGGTATGCTTGTCGAGCAAGAAAATCAATAACTGTTGCATCTCTAGGATTCTTGAAAATAACTAAATATTGAACATTTAAATTCCTTGTTCGATGTGCACCACCCTGGTGAAATAGATTTTGAGTAATAAAGATCACAGTAACACCAACATGTCTACTGATTTTGTGAATAAATTATTAAAATCCTTTTCTTTATTAGCTTCCTGATACAAATCATCAATAATGATGACATCACCTTTCCTTAAACGACTTGACCAGTTTTTATCGAAACCCTTTACTATTTTCATGTTTTTCAATTTACAGAAATTATCTTGAGTTAATCCATGTTCTTCATCTGCACCCCTATGCCAATAAATCTTGTTGAATTTGGTTTGAAATAAATTAGATTTCAGTAATTTACACACAAACATAGTTTTACCACTACCACTTGGGCCGACGATTTGATATACAGCATCATTTCTTAAGTCCATTATTAATTTGTATAATTATAGGTTTTTGTTTATATTATATGATTTAATGAACTCTTCCTAAAAATTATATATATATAGCTTAATATTTCTTTATTGTTTAATTATGTTATCAAATATAAATTATAAAGGAACATTCGATGTATCAAAAATGACGTTTCCAAATGGTAAACCCAGCAAATTGTAGATAGGAGTGGAAAATACCCTATAATAAATAATCAGGCAAATGCAGAATCATGGGATGTAAGAAACCTTTAGATGTCAATAAATTACAATATAGAATAAAGGATCTTAAAATACAGTCAATTACAGTTACCATGGATATAGGACAATCTATCAATCTATACAACATGTCAACAAAATGTCTTTGTATGTTCGAACCAGAATTATTTCCTGCACTGAGGCTTTTAAAATACAACCCAATGTGTGTTAACGTGTTTGCTAGTGGCAAAATAGTCATATTAGGGGTGCGAAATCTAGAGTACAAAAATATTGTTTGTGACATACAAAATGAAATCACGGGATTGGTCGATATCTGATTGGCTAATGTTTGATTAAAACAAATTGCTTATTCATTTTATTTCATTTTTAAAATGGAAAATATTATGATGACGAGTACAAATTAAGCAAAAAAGAGATCGAAAATTATGGTAAATTTATTATTTATTATTTATTGATATTAATATCTTTGTTTCCAGATAAATATCAGGCCGTATTACTGGAAAGGTTATTCTTCTTCTATCCTCAACTCAGAGCAATAGTCAAAGACCAGCCTGAATCAGTAATTCCAGATTTGGTCTATACAACGACCAACATATGGATTTTTAACATAATTGATCAAGCTCTATGGGATATTAAGCTTGACAGAAGACCAAAGGAGATGGAACCCGAATACCCCTGTATTCTGGGTTGTAGCTGCTGCGATTTTCGATACCAGCGCTACGTGGAATGGTGCCTGGCAAAATCAGTTAGAAATTCTTCGAAATACCAACTTTTTCGAAAATAAATGTTTTGAATTTTATTTTTTGTTTTGTTTTAGTGTTGATAATAATAGTTTATTTTTGTTAGTGTGGTAATAATATTAATAGTTTTATTTTTGTTAGTTTTGGTAATAATAATAATAAAATAGTAATAATAGTAAAATATTAATAAAAAATAATAATAATAATAATAATAATAGTAATAATAATAATAATATTAATAATAAAACATTTTATATAGATGATATATGTAAAATCATAAAACTCAACGGGTTAATTTACATAGAGTCACGCACTTATCTTGCACTGTCTTTATGATCACGCACTTATCATGCACTGTCTTTGTGATGATGCATTAGCTTAATTAAACACATAATAAATATTAATATAATAATAATAATAATAAAAATATTAATAATAATAATAATAATAATAATAAAACACGTGATGTTAATAATACATTTTATATAGATGAATGCGTAAAATCATATACAAAATCCACGAGTTAATTCACATACAGTTTTCCAGTCACGCACTTGTCTTGCACTTATCATGCACTTATCATGCACTGTCTTTGTGATGATGCATGATTCTGATTGGTTAATCAGTATCTGTCAAGGGTATAAAAGTGCGTCACCACATTATAAAGATCATAAATCAAACATGACCAAGAAAATAAGCGTCCAACCAGTTCAGATGTTCCACAATTATAAAATGTATTTTTAAAGGAGCCTATCAATATGCAATTGGCAAATCCGGTCAAACTCAGTAAGACTCAATTTCAATCTCTTGCTGGCACTCTCTCAATGTTAGATATCAAGGATATTGATAATACGTTCAAAAAGATCAATTCCAATTTAAAATGCAATGAAAATGCGTTCTTCACGAGTCAATATACCAGATATTATGATGCATTTACAGAAATTGGATTCAAAGAACAGGAAAACTGGTATATAACAATAACAATCCAAGGATATAAAGCTGATCAAAATGATGTGCTTTCTCCAATCTGGAAAATTGTTACTGCTAGACTTTCACAGTTATTTTAGTGTTTAGTGTTTAATAAATGTATTAATGTTTCTTTGTTATTCTATAAACAAAATTATAAGTAGTTTTAAAATATTGTTAAAATGATGTCTGAAAAAGGTAAAATATAAAATATAAAATAATTAATTAATTTAGGTTTAGAATATTAATAAACTTTTTGTTTGATAAACTTGAAGAAATAACCGGTGTAAAAATTAGAGATATGTTGACTCTAGTTGAAGCATTGAGTAAAGAATCGGATTGCGAATCTGAATGTCAGAGTGATGAAATTGTTAATGATACTGAAATTATTAATGATTCTGAAGAAATTATTGAGGATACTGAAGATACTGAAGAAAATATTAATGATGTTGAAGAAGCTACCGAAAAAGATGAGCCTACCGAATTCAAGAATTGTATTGATCATGTTATAGAAAATATTATGATAGAATCTTGTGGTGATGAACAATGTACATGTAATAATCAATAAATCTTTAAAATATAGTTTTTTATTAATAATAATAACAAAGAAATATTTATTAAAATCTACGATAAACTTTGTTACATAAATATAAAACAGATACTCCAGTGAATAGTTTTAATAAAAATTTGCAATTCTCGATATAAATATCAGAGCGTTTGGCTTCTGCGGCAACTTGAATAATAGCCGTCCATCCACCGTTTGATTCTACCCACGGATCAATTTTTGTTTCTATCACCTAAATAATAATAAATTAATAACAATATAAAGTAATATACCTCTATAGACCATTGGAAATAATTTTCATAGTCGGATCCAGATTTTAATATCATGTGTTTCATGTACATTAATCCTACTATTATTCGCATCCATTTATTATTTTCATCAAACATGTAACTAAATATTGATTGGAATGCCTTCTTTCTCTCCAATGGTGGCAAATTAAGAATTTTTTCATAGTCGAATGGGATGTCTTCAACGATTTTCTCGGTACGGTTTACCATAAATTTCATGTTTTTAATGATTTCATCTTCTTCTCTATTATTAGAGACCAGCTCATTCAACAAAGTTATAAAAAATTTAGTTTCTGGCATTTTATAAAAATACATGAAAGTGTAAGCTTATTTATACTATATTCGACCAATCAGAATCATGTAATACTAAGAAAATATGTAAAAATATATAATGGAAATGGCAATGATGATTTGTTGGCACTGTTGACTTCTTTCAAGTTGTTGCCACCACTGTTAACTGGGTGTTGTTGTAATTTCATTATACGATTGAACTGATCAGTTGTTTTATTAGAATAAAATTTATACTATATTGAACTTGATTCATCATTTTCTCATTAAGTTTACGATTTTCTTTCAATTCTAATACTGATTTTCTTAATTCATTTTTGATAGTACCAATGGTCTTATTTAGATATATAATATCATCATATAATTCGTTTTTAGCTCTTTTTAAAGTCTCATATGTATGTTCAAATCGGAATTCTAAATTACTCATTCTTTCAGATAATCTTTTGACTGGAGTTTTCAAATATCTAGGCCTATCTATCATATACAAAATATCCATCAATACTGCTGTATCAGGACATACACATCTTGTTGAATTTTTACCTTGAACGGTTACAACAATTGAGTTGGCCATATTAAAAACTAATAATATTATTAAAATTTCTTTAATCATTTTCAAAACATTATAAATTAATATTTATTGTTTATAGCTAAAGATGTGTGTGTGTGTGTGTGTCTAAATTAGTATAAAAGTAATTGTTATTTCATTTTTTATCATTAAAATGGTTGTACCGAGCGCAGTTCAAGCTATGAATGAAATTAAACATTACGGTAATTTATTATTATTATTATTATTATTATTACTTGCTTTTAGATGATTATTTTAAAGTTATTAAAGAACGTCTGGAATTCTATTATCCCGAAATAAATGAAATATTGAAGAATAAGCCAACATCAATAATTCCAGACTTGGTCTTTAATTATACATCAATATGGATATTTACTGTAATAGATGAGTTCCTATGGGATATCGAACAAAACAATTTGTCAAAAGATATGGAACCCGAATACCCTTGTGGTGATGGATGTCATTGCTGCGCCGCCCGATATCGGAAGTATGTGGAATGGGCTTTGAATAAAGCTCTTAGACAATACTACTATAGTAGAATTGTCTCTTTATAATAAATTTGTTGTATATGTCTCGGTTTTCAATATATAATAATAATATTTATAAACATAATAATAAAAATAATAATATTTTATAAAATAATAATAAAATTAAATTTACAAAATATATACTACTTATAAAAGTAAGTAGATATATTATAATTAAAAAATGATTAAAAAATCCGTGACCTTGAAAAAATATTTGTACTTTTCAACATAGAAAAATTTTTGAAAAAATTTCGAAAAATATTCTATCTTTTTTGGTCTAGCGGTGACATAGGAAATCGTGTACTTTTAAACATAGAAAAATTTTTGAAAAAATTTTTGAATGACCTTGAAAATATATGTACTTTTCAACATAGAAAAAATTTTGAAAAAAAAAAAAAAAAAAAATTTTGAATGACCTTGACCTTGAATGACCTTGAAAAAATTTGTACTTTTCAACATAGAAAAAATTTTGAAAAAATTTCGAAAAATATTCTATCTTTTTTGGTCCAGCGGTGACATAGGAAATCGTGTACTTTTAAACATAGAAAAATTTTTGAAAAAATTTCGAAAAATATTCTATCTTTTTTGGTCCAGCGGTGACATAGGAAATCGTGTACTTTTAAACATAGAAAAAATTTTGAAAAAATTTTTGAATGACCTTGAAAATATATGTACTTTCCAACATAGAAAAATTTTGAAAAAAAAAAAAAAAAAAAAATTTTTGAATGACCTTGACCTTGAATGACCTTGAAAAAAAAAATTTGTACTTTTCAACATAGAAAAATTTTTGAAAAAATTTCGAAAAATATTCTATCTTTTTTGGTCCAGCGGTGACATAGGAAATCGTGTACTTTTAAACATAGAAAAAATTTTTGAAAAAATTTCGAAAAATATTCTATCTTTTTTGGTCTCGCGGTGACATAGGAAATCGTGTACTTTTAAACATAGAAAAAATTTTGAAAAAAAATAAAATGTATGAGTCATGGTCTTGGTTTCAATGACCTTGAAAATATATGATGAGTCATCCAATGACCTTGAATGAGTCATGGTCTTTGTTTAAAAATTTTGATGAGTCATCCAATGACCTTGAAAATATATGATGAGTCATCATATGACCTTGAGTGAGTCATGGTCTTTGTTTAAAAAATTTTGATGAGTCATGGTCTTTGTTTCAATGACCTTGAATGAGTCATTGTCTTTGTTTAAAAATTTTTTGTACTTTTAAAAAATTTGTACTTTTGGACTTAGCGCGAAAAAATTTTTTCCCGGGGGGGGGAGGGGGTATGTGGTCCAGCGGTGACATGGTCTAGCGGTGACATATCTATCTACTATTATCATATCTGGTTTCTCGTTTCTGTGATTGGTATTAACTTTATTTTGACATCATTTATCTTCTTTGTTTGTCTTTACTACGATTTGCAAGATCCTTTCAATATTCCATTTTGATTGGCTGCACTTTGTAGTTCAGCCTCATCATCTTTTGTCTTGTCATTTATTGGTATTGTCTTTTGTAATCTCTCTTTACTGATTCGATTTTTCTTTCTTGTAATCTGGTTTTTGATTTTTGAGTTGGTTTTGATTTGTTCTCTGATCCTTTCCTTATTCATATCCGCTGTTGCACGTCAGTCTTGCTTGGGATTACGATTCCGTGATATTCATTTTTGTCTCGTTTGGCTGCATCTAGTTTCACTTGCAGTTGGTTGTCTTTCTTACTTTATTCCCCGAATTGATTTTATAGTCTCTTCCACCCTTTTTGTATTCATTTAGGTTTGTATATTGAGCTTTACTGGTTCTAATTCTTTGTCTTTGTCGTTTTTCCTTTTAACTCAATCACCACAAATTTCGTTTCTCAGTTAGCTGTCCTTTGTTGTTATTCGCCAGTTTCTCGTTACTTGATTCAGTTTTTCATCAGATTATTCTCCCTCGTCTTTTTCGTTAACTGACTTGATATTTGATTGGCTTCCATTTGATTTGTTTCTCCATTTTAACGTAATATCACATCACATGTCTTTCTCATTCCGCTATATTCTTTATCCCATCGTCTGATTTCTAATTTGTTTTCGCTCTTTGACTATAATATTTATATACTACTTTTATATATTATCGGATATTATTATATTCATTCCATATAATATTTTATACACTACTTTTATACATTACTATATAATCATATCTATTATATAAATTATATGCACATTTCTAACTATTTATTACTTTATCTCCGAAGCGTCTTCACGCAAGGTGCGTATCCCTCCGCATCTCTCATCAATTACTGGATATATATCGATCTCACTTGGCTATTGGGTATTGGTTCATATTTTGACTTGCTTTGTTCTCTCGATTTTGAATTTTCTGTGAGTCCATCATTAGGTTCAAACAGATTTTGTCTGTGTTTTCTTCATCTTTTGACCTTCTCTGATCGTCTACGTTATTTGGCTTTGATTGTTGTCTTATTCCTTGGTAGGCTACTGAAACTTGTTTTTTTTTTTTTTTTTTTTTTTTAATTTCTATCTCTGTTTTCTCCCTCTTCGTTATCATCTTCCTTTTTGTCCTCGGCATTTATTTCTTTGATTATATCTTCATACATCTTGATTAGCATTTTTCTTCCATTTCTTATGTCATCAATTTCTTGTATTTTACCGCTAGGTTTTCCTTGTATTCGGTACCATTCTCCTACCAATGTTTCTAATTCTTCTTTTCTGGACACTATTCTCTCAGGCTCTCTTTTATTGTCCGTGAATTTTATTTCTCATCTCTTTAACAGGGCTTTTATCGTCTTTGGTAATGCATATTCGGATTTCATTGCTCTTTTTACTAATATATTTTCATTGCTTTCGAATTTGTTTACGTCCATGATTTCGTTATCAGATTTTCTTTTTCTCCACTTGATCAATTTTGCTGCTGCTTCATCGTATCCTCTCCCGATTCCTCCAAGGATTGGGTTTAATTTTTGTCCTATTATTTCGATGTCTTCTTTAATTCCATTTATCGTAACGAAATCTATTGCTCTTGTTTCTCGCGACATCATAATATAATTTAACATCGTTTTTCCTTTATTGTCATTCTCATTTAGAGTTGATCCTGTTTTTAATAACGATTTTTTGCTGTTCCGAATATTTTCCGGTCCATAAATATCGAACATCATTCCTGTTTCTTCTCGTATTACTTCGTTGTCTTTGATTGTTAGCGGATATTCGTTTAATCATACCTCTTAATTGCTCACTCTCTTGTATTTGATTGCTTTGTGTACTTTGACTATAATTTTCGTTTTTGGTTGTCCCGATTTTCTCTCTGTTGGACAATTTTCAGCCAAATGTCCGTTTAGGTTGCAGTTAAAACAGGTTGTAATCTCGAATCTTGTTGTTGTACTCATTATCGCCATATCTCTTAAATGTCTGACCTCTTGTGTTGGGTTATTTTATGGACTCTTCTTGAATTGGTTTGGTTTTTGTTGACCTTGAATTCTTCTCATTCGACAATTCTTTGACATATGACTGCTTTGATTGCAATTAAAACAGATTATCATTTCTTCTCCTTCTGTGCGAACTCTTCTATCATATCCTTGGCAATTTTTTAGTTGATAACCTCGGTCAGTTCGGCATCCGTCTTTTGAACAGATATCACATATTTGATTGTAGTTCGCGTTGTTAATCTGGAATATCGCAAACTCGTGACGGTTTTTTTTTTTTTTTTTTTTTTTTTTTTTAATATATTGATTTGTTTGCGGGTAAATATCTTTCGTTTGTCTCGTTATTTCCATCATTACTTTCATTGGTTCTGATACTTGATCTGTTAACTCGGTTTGCTCATTTTCTCTTTCGACTCTTTCTTCCAATGTGGTTAATATTTTCTCTTCCAGTACGATTTCCGTTTGCCATGTTTCAGCTATTTTTGTTCCAACTGTTTTTATTTCCGAATTTCCAGTTTCTTTTTTGTCATTTAAATCTTCTTCGTTGCATTCTCTTTTTGAATGCATCTCCTGTACATTCCTCTTTAAACTTGAAGATATTGGTTCTCGGCCCCTCATTTCCGGTTCATCGCGTACGATTTTGTACATTGTTGATTCTCTCAAAAATATTTCTGTTTTATCCTTGTTTTTACTTGGCAACTCTTGGTTCATTTCCTCTCGGAGTTTTTTCATCTCTTTACTCGTACTTGTTTTCAACTGAGTTGGAATTCCTAGCTCGGGTGATTTCACGTTGTTTCCTTTATCGGTTAGCTTTTCCGTTAATTTATCATATTTTCCGGCTTCTGTTTCCAAACTTTCTAATCTGTTGCCGCTTTTCACTCTCTTTGAATTTCAGTAACATGGTCTATTTTCTTTATCCTTGTTCTCCGTTTGTTTTGGTATATTTTCAGTTTCTCTACACAATGGTTCCCTTGATTCCGGTTTCTCGTAACTCATTTTCTTGATTCTATCTCTAGTTTATCGACTCTATTATTTGTCGTTTACTTGATCTCTTTATTCTTTTGGTTTACTCGATCTCTTTATTCTTTGTCAATTATCTAAACATAAGTAAAACTTCTAGTATATAAATTTCCGCATTAATTTATCGTACTACTCTCACTGCTTTTCCCTAATTCTTTTCTCTACGTCAACTTTTTATCTTTTTAATTTTTGTTTTTTCATTTTAATTTTATTTTAAATTATCTATAGCTCGTATCAATTATCTATTTGTTTCGTCTAAATTATCCTTATAGTCGCATCAATTATCTATCCGGTCGTATCAATTAACTATTTTAATCAAATAAATCATCACCATCATATCAATAATCGTCTCGTTTACTATTCTCCTTTATCTCTATCATTGGTCCAAAAACGTTCCTTAATCTCTATGCGCTATAGGCCTTTTTACTTAACTCTTCTCGTCTTTTTCCTTAAACTTTTACCGCTGTTGCTCTATGGGCCTTTTTATTTAAATTCTCTTGTCTTTTTCCGTAGACTTTATTTGCTGTAATAATTTTTCTTTTGCTTCATCTCTATTTTGAATTATCTATACCTCGTAATAATTATCTATTAATCTCGTATCAATTATCTATATCATAATATCAATAATATAAAACCGTCATATTCATACTCTCATTCAATCCATTAATTATTTTTCGTATGTCTCATTGATTTAAAAATCGTTTACTTAATCCTCAGTCGCTGGCGCTCTATGCCCTCTAGAATTTCCGTTGGCTCTTCGGCCTTCGGCTTTAACTCTTTTACTGGTCATCTGTGACCTTAACATCTATTCGTACTCATATTTCCTCTTTACTCATATCTCTTTTCATTATAATCATATCATTCTTATTATTTCTCATCTAATCATAATCATATCTCATCCGGCACTCTATGGCCTCTAATATCTAATCATAATCATATCTCATCTGGCACTCTATGGCCTCTAATATCTAATCATAATCATATCTTATCCGGCACTCTATGGCCTCTAGTATCTGATCATAATCATCCGGCACTCTATAGCCTCTAGTATCTGATCATAATCATCCGGCACTCTATGGCCTCTAGTATCTGATCATAATCATCCGGCACTCTATAGCCTCTAGTATCTGATCATAATCATCCGGCACTCTATAGCCTCTAGTATCTGATCATAATCATCCGGCACTCTATGGCCTCTAGTATCTGATCATAATCATCCGGCACTCATATTCGTTTTAATCTAATTCATCTTATTTTTTCTCATTGTTTCACCGGACTTGAGCTCATCAGTGACTTTTGGGTGTGTTTGAGGCCTCACACTGACTCTCAAGCCATGGCGTCTTTTGGCCGCGCATTCTTCCGGTTACGCTTTACTCACCGCCATTCGGATATTTGGTACTCGGTGTGGGATCCGGGTTATTGTACCAAACTCCTCGCTGGGCAATAAAAAAAACATTCCCTCGGTACTCGGTGTGGGATCCGGGTTGTGTACCTCGAAGAATATAAAAGTATGGAAATGCCTAGACGTTCAATCAAGTTCCAAAAGCGGTTTACTTGATTTCCCGAATAGTGAAAAGAAAAGGAAGCGATTAAAAGTGGGAGCGGAAAATAAACTATCAAACCTCTGCCCGCTCCTTCCATCAGATTTCTCGGCTCAATTCGGCCGCTCTCATCTGGCTTTAGTAGGACATTTTGAGTATGAACCATTTACCGGTTAGTTCACATCTCACCTACCGTTTGGCCCGATACTCGGTGTGGGATCCGGGTTGTTGTATCGAGTTCCTCCCAGCGAAAAATAGAATCGTTCGATACTCGGTGTGTGATCCGGGTTTTTGTATCGAACGGCTCAGCGCCATCAGTCCCTTGGCTGATAACAACCTGAACACGACAGTCCGTAGCTGTCCTCTGGTGCCTCACCACCAGCTAGGGAAAAAAGAATATCTCTAGGTACCTTTAACGTCTAAATCATGCGCATTTTCCAATTTTTATTTTTATTTTCGGTTTCCCCTTCACTTTCCCAATTCAAAAATTGTAGTAATCGCGTTGGTTTGTTCCCCAAAGAGGTGATCAATCTCTCGCCAGAAACTCCCCAACATTTGCGACGGTACCTACTACCTTCCTCTCCTCGGGTTGATCAGGGTTCTCCATCGGGATAAGCGTACTATCGTTATGATAGCTCGGTTTTAAATCTTACTTTCCAGTATTATTTTCATATAATATAATATAAATAACATTACAAAATACACTAACAAAATGATGCATCGAAACTTTTACCGTACCTTATGTGTGATTTTTCAGCTTTCACTGTTTAAGTTGTGTTTTACTTGTCCACTCAGAATTTATTTAACGGCTTTCATGAAGTTTTCGGCCTTTTCCGTATGTTTTACACCTTTCGGTTGCTATTGTTGTCTCATTTATTATTATTATTAATCTCAACTCATCGTTTTCAATCATTATTTTCCTCTGGTTGCTAACTATTATTCTCGTAATTCATTATTATCTCTAATCCTTTATTTTCAATTATAACTAGCATCATCATTTTATTCATCTATGCTCATTTCTTACTATTCATTTCATTTACACCTGAACATTTCCTTTTATCTACGCCTAAGTTTCTCCATCATCTGGATTATCTTTTCGTCAATTTCTCTAACTTAATCGATTATCTGTTCTCGTTTAGTATCTAATTTGGCTCTACTTGGCCTCATGTCTTTTGTAATACTTACAATCAATTGTTCGTTACTTCCGCTAATATTTCTCATCTCATAGGAGTAGGGGTTCGAAATCGTTGCAACCTTTTCCGTTAATATTTTGATCTTTAATTTAATTACTTTCAATTAATCGTTTATTACGTTTAGAATTATTTTACCTGACTTGGTGATCACGTCTTATTTCAAACAATTTTAATCCAGTAATTTCTAGTTTTCCAATTTTTTACGAACTCTTAGACGACCCGCATTTTGTGGTTTCCCCTATTTCTAATCACTTTAACCCTCATGATTTCCACCTTTTCCCTGTTTTTATTATTTTAATTTTTATTTATTTATCTATTTTTTATATTTTTATTACTACTTCTACGGTTTTTTGGATGATATTTACACGATGATTCCATTGATTTATACAACCTACCCATAATTTTATTTTTATTTATAGTTTCCTGTTTCTTTGATTCCTACTCTACAAATATTGATAATTTTATCCCCACTTTCCTGTTGAATCGTTTCATTTTTGACATTTTTGTGTATCTAATATTTTAACTTATTTACATTTATTGATATTTTCCTCTCTTATTACAATACTCGTCATTTATGAGTTTTCTAAACTGTTGTTTGTTTCATCATATTGTTGGGGTTCTCGGTGACTTCGAATAGAAATTATTGTTGATCTGACTCCAAACGTGCTTTAAACACCAGTAACGAACTCCAAACTATATAAACATTATTGATTAAAACACTTTGTCTCCACTGATTTACAAAAATATTTACAATTCACTTTCAAAATTTTTAATTTCTTCGCAATTTTCCGAATTCTAGAGTGTTCGAAGGTTTTGACCCATTGTAACTTTTTATCAAAAGTTCACATGATGATCGTTCTATAGTAATTTTTGATCGTCTTATTATTCTACACAATATATCAAAATTAAAATTTTTTGCCAAAGTTGTGACCCTTAATAACTTTTTATCTAAAGCTCTGATGACTAAAGTTCTATTGGCAATTTTGCTTGTTTCGTCGATCTCTACAACATATCAAAAATTAAAAATTTTAACCAAGGTTTTGACCCTTTATAACTTTTGACCCAGAAGTCAGACTGCCATACTTCTATAGTAAATATTGCTCAGCTTCTCACGCTCTACAACATATCAAAAATTAAAAATTTTGACCAAGGTTTTGACCCTTTATAACTTTTGACCCAGAAGTCAGACTGCCATACTTCTATAGTAAATATTGCTCAGCTTCTCACGCTCTACAACATATCAAAAATTAGAATTTTTGAAGGTTTGACCCTTAATAACTTTTTATCCAAAGGTCGGAAGATCCTAATTTTATCACCACTTTTGCCATTTCATCGTTCTGTACAACATATTAAAAATAATTTTTTTTGACCAAGGTTTGACCCTTTTTAACTTCGAACCTTTAGAAGATATGACCATGGTTCTATTGGCAATTTTATTAAGCTCATTCTTCTCTACAACATATCAAAAATTTTATTTTTGGTCAAGGTTTGACCCTTTACACCTTTGAAGTTCGATAAGATACGACTATAGTTCCATTGACAATAATACTCAACTCACCGTCCTGTACAACATATCAAAAATAAAATTTTTGGCCAAGGTTTGACCCTTTGTAACTTCGAACCTTCAGAAAATACAACCATAGTTCAATTGGCATTTTTACTCAGCTCATCGTTCTCTACATAATATCATCGAACTGTTTTCTCATCGTCAATAAGTCGATCGTTTTCCTTCGTTTGTTATTAAGTTCCATTCTTTAGTTCATCTTCTCTGCGTGGTCCGACAAAATGTCTTTCCAACATTTCTGTTTAATAATTAAACATTTGATTTTATTTCCTTGGGTTCTTTGCAAAAACAATCATGGTGATCCCGGCTGAGCCCCCAAATTTGTACTTGGTGGTCTAGTCGTCTGTTATTTACTCTCTTGATTTGTAGTCAGGTCGTTCGTTTTTCATCGATCTTTACAATTTCTCATCAATCTTTACAATCGATCTTTACAACTTTTAAGTTCCACATATTTCATCTCTCCGGGGTTCGGTAAAAATGTTGTCCCGACATTTCCATTTGATAAGATAGTTATGCTTTATGTCCCATCGTTTGTATGTGCACGAAAAATCATTCTATCCCGGCTGAGCCCCCAAATTTGTACTTGGTGGGCTAGTCGTTTATTTCTTTGACTTTTCTCCTTATCGTAGTCAAGTTGTTCGTTTTCCATCAGTCGTTCTCATCTCTCCAAGGTTCGGAAAAATGTCGTCCCGACATTTTCTATTTAAAAAGATAGTTATGCTTTATGTCCCCTGTCGTTTGTTGTGTACGAAAATCATTCTATCCCGGCTAAGGGTGTACTGACAGAATTCTCTGTTGTTTCTTAACTTGATTGTTTTGGTCTTTCCAAATAACAAAGCTTCAATCCCGGCTGAGCCCCCAAATTTGTACTTGGTGGGCCAGTCGTTTATTTCTTTGACATTTCTCCTTATCTGTAGTCAGGTTGTTCGCTTTTCAACGGTATTTCATCTCTGTGGGGTTTGGTAAAATGTCGTCCCGACATTTTCTATTACTTTCCAAGATTTTTATTTCGGTTTCTTTTGGTCCTTTGCCAACAAAATCATTCAATCCCGGCTGAGCCCCCCAAATTTGTATGGTGGGTTACAGGGTTTCATTGTTTGTTTGAACTAACCGGTGGTTGCCCCCGTAACGCCATACAAAATGATTCTGATCGCCACTTGGCACCCGTTGCTAGGCAACGTTGGTAATGTGTTCAAGTGGTGGATTGCCCGCAAAAATTGAGTACCATGTGCTAGTACTGTAGTTGCTCGGACAACCCTCGGGTTCACGAGCTGTCGATAGAAGACCTGCGCTCGCTTTTGATTCTTAGGTCCCATTATTCTCCTATCTCCTTCAAATGTTAACCTATACTCTCATATCATTCATTGTTATGTCCATTCCCATAGTCCTTCTTATCGTTGTCCATGTCGAAGATTATTCTTTGGTCGGTACACCCTTGGTTGTGTTAAATACACCCACATTATATCTTTCACCCTTATCCCTATTATAACTACAATGTTTCCCATCAATATTACTAGCATTATCATTGTTGCTATTATATATATTACCCTTATTAATTGTTGCTACCATTTCCTACATTATTATTTTTATTACTATAACTACCATTATATTTATTGTTATTACTACTATGATTATTACTACTATTATTATTATCATAATTATTATCATCATTACTACAAATACCATGATTATCACTATTATCATTATTATCATTATTATTATCATAATTATCATTATTATTATAATTAAAATTACTCTTATCATTATCGTTATTATTATTAAGATTTTGTAGGGATCCTTCCTTATTCCTCAGCGTTAAAATTTTTTATTGATATACAACATTATATTTTTTGGTTTTTGATAAAGTATTTTTGTAAATTCGAAAATTTTAGCAGCGTTCCGCCCTTATTTTACGGTTCATCCCTATTCTACCGTTTTCGACAAAGTATTTTCATTGACTCGGAAAATTTGAGCAGCGTTCCGCCCTTATTTTACGCATTCCATTTTTACGTTACTATTTTTGTTAAGTATTTGAATTAGTTCGAAAAATTTGAGCAGCGTCCCGCCCATATTTTCCGCCTCAACTCAAATTAAATTATTTAATTTTTATTTAAAAATATTATTTTTCATGATTTTGGTCGTTCGGATTAATCTTTTTCCGATGGCTATTCATTTTAACTGTTGCAACGATTTCGCAATTTTCCCCGCTACCCATTCCCTCTTTTGTCCTTAAGATCTATTTATGTTCATATTATAGTTAATGAGTGCCCACTGGACTACTCGGTGTTAGAGATTTTGAGCCGATTGTTGTTAAAAATTTATGTCAATTTTACAGAAAACGGATGGTGAAGGAGCAGCCAATAAACTACTCATTTACCCTCCAATTTCCCCTATGTACGGATAATATTGACGTTCCAACTCCTGCGTTCCGCACGCTGAGCCTTCACGGGTACATATCATTGGCGATTTTCCACGCACTTACATGCATCTGTACTATGTAGATTTTACTTTCTTGTGTTATGTGTTGGCTGTGGGCCGAAAAAAAATAACAAATAATAATTTACCATAGCATTTGGAATAAAAGTTTCGATGCACTAAGGCTGTAGATATAAAATATTTATTCAGCATATTACAGCGGCTACATACATTTGAAATTCATTGTATCCATTCCATAAAATTTACTTCGAAAATCCCATAAATTTAATTCGATAAATCATCTATAAATTCAATTGGAAAAACAAAATTATCCATAAATTTAATCTGAAAAATCATCCATAAATTCAATTGAAAAATTACCCACAATTTTGATTCAAAAAATCATCCATAAATTCAATTGGAAAAACAAAATTATCCATAAATTCAATTTGCAAAACAAAAATCATCCATCAATTCGATCTGAAAAGTCATACATAAATTCAATTGAAAAATTACCCATCAATTCTCTTCGAAAAAATCAACTAATAATGTTGCACCAGTTGAGAGTGATCGTGTTCAGGCAAAACACTTACACGTGTTAATTGCCTGAATGCACGGCTCTCAACCAGCCATACAACCAGTTATACAGTTCTATAATGAAATTTTTTCTCCGAAAAATAAGACTGAAAATTTGTGAAAACACATCGGTATTTATACCTATTTTTCTCGCGTGTGAAATTTGATGTAGTAAAACAAAATTCGACCTTGTTATTTTCTAGTAAATTCTATTCTTTAATTTTATTATTTTTTTTGATTTATTTTTATAATTTTTTATTTAAGATTTTTTATTGAATTATTACTAATTCAAATTTTCGATTTAAATTTCATTTTAATGAACTTTTATTAATTTTTTCAATTTCGTCGAATTTGTTGTGTTTTCTTGTTATATTTGTGTAGGTATCGTGCGAATCTTGGTGCATTTTGTTATTATTTTAATTTTATTTTTATGTTTTTGATTTTATATTTATTTATATTCTCTCAGATTTTAAAGTGTTTAATTGGTGTTGTATATTGTATTTTAAGTTATCTTGGTGCTGGGTTTTCGTGCTGTATTACTGATGCATTTAAACAATTCTCAAGGCTATTGGTGTGCTGGCCCAACAGTGGTAATAACAATAAATATAATGGTAGTTATAGTAATAAAAATAATAATGTAGGAAATGGTAGCAACAATTAATAAAGGTAATACATATAATAGCAACAATAATAATGCTGGTAATAATAAGGGGAAACATTGTAGTTATAATAGGGATAAGGGTGAAAGATATAATGTGGGTGTATTTAACATAACCAAGGGTGTACCGACCAAAGAATAATCTTCGACATGGACAACAAGGAGAAGGACTATGGGAATGGACATAAAGATAAATGATATAAGAGTATAGGTTAACATTTGAAGGAGATAGGAGAATAATGGGACCTAAGAATCAAAAGCGAGCACAGGTCTTCTATCGACAGCTCGTGAACCCGAGGGTTGTCCGAGCAACTATAGTACTAGCACATGGTACTCAATTTTTGCGGGCAATCCACCACTTGAACACATTACCAACGTTGCTTAGCAACGGGTGCCGAGTGGCGATTAGTATCATTTTGTATGGCGTTACGGGGGCAACCACCGGTTAGTTCAAACAAACAATGAAACCCTGTAACCCACCATATGGAAAAAATGGGCGGTGGAGGAGTAGCCAAAAGACTACTTCCCCCTCCTCCCAATTTTCCCTATAACGGTTATGATTTGACGTTTTTTTTTGTTTTTTATTCCCGATATGAGTTTTCGAAAATCTGGCATCCCTGTATGTAGGATAAAAACTTCAATTAAAAATTACCACTTATTTCTTAAAATATTATTAGGAATCAAATACATTTAAGTTTGTATATGTTCAGTTTTTATCATTTATAAAAGTTAAATTAAATTATTTTCATCACATGAATTATTAATATTAATTAATGTTTTAGTATTACTTTGTTTAACTCTTTCAAAACGCATGTAATTAATAAAACTAAATCAAAAAATTGGAATATATACTTTAAGTAATATTAATAAATAAAATTTCGTTAAATTTTCTATTTTTTTATTTTATTAAAGTAATTGAGAATTGAAATTTCATATTTTAAAATGCCTAATCAATATTATTTCGTCATAATTGGACACAATGATAATCCCTTATTTGAAATTGAATATTCACCATCTAAAATAGATATAAAAGTAAATTTGATCAATTTTTTTTCAAATTTAGTATATTTTAGGAAGATCAGCGACACCTTAGACAATTTATAGCTCACGGTGCTTTAGATATTATAGATGAACAAATGTGGTCTACTCCAACTATGTATTTAAAGCAAATAGACAAATTCAATGAATGGCTTATATCCGCATTTGTAACAGCTAGCAGTAATATTTTCGGTTTAAATATTAAATTAAACATTAAATTAAATGAAATTTCAAATGTAATATAATATTAATTGACAGATTTTTAAAATCTTTTATTAATTTGTAATATTAAACATTAAAATAGCTTGGGGTAAATTCTTTTTGTTAGAAATAGTTACCGCCTTAATCAGTTTCTCATGCCTCATTTTTGGTTACTATGTCTTGATGTATTATAACAAAACTCTCAATTAGTTAATTGCTAAATATTAATATTTGATAAAAGGGCAATTAAAATATTTTCATTCAATTTGTAAATTTTTTTTTCAAATTTGAAATCATAATTTTTCATTCTTAAATTGAAAATTTTTGATTGTTACTTTTATGTAGATTTGGGATTAGTTTTTGTTTTTAAACAAATCTGTCAATATGTATTTATTAGTAAACCTAACTGAATAGGATTTATAAATTTATGACGCACCTTCCAATTTTTATTATTGATTTTATATAATTAGTCTTGGACATCCATTAAGGACATTCCATGGAAGGAAAATTTAGTTTGAGACAATATATAGAAAAAAGACAATAAATGGAGATAATTTTTAAAATTTTTGTTATGACCGATTTATTTGGACTTTAGTTTCTCATTATGCTTTATAATTATTGTATATTTTTTGTGCTTAAAATTTTCTTTGTGAGTATGTAATATATAAAATCTTAAATCCTCACACTAAAGTACGATAATACAAAATACAAAAGTCTCACTTTTTGCACATTTTTACACTTAAAAATCAATATTTCCAAAGTGAAAAAGCACAAGACACTAAAAATGTCGCAATTATTTTTAGAATTTGCACTTTAAATAATTAGTAATGTCAAGGTCAATTGTTTTACTTGTCACAAATTCACAATGAGATGTTTATTTTGTGAGAATGCATTATTACATTATATAACAAAAGGTCACCCAAAAAGGTTGAGAACCACTGATTAAGGAGTATCAACATAATCTATGCAATCGGGTATTGGTACGACTATATTGAATGGTTGTTGATATGAAATTTTTAATTCAAATATTTCCTCTTGCAACTAGCATTCGACATTGGCACATGGAACAAATATGAAACCAACCCTCAAATATAAGGAATATCTTACAATTGTTTTTAACCCACCAACGCACAGATAATTTTTGGCATCGAGAAAACCAAAAATATCAATTGGAATTCTTTTAGTTTAAAAGCGTTCTTTTTAAAAATCTTTTGGTCAGGAGTTTTACTAATAAATATTTCTTGTACGTTATGTTTCAGGAATACGAATGGTCATGTTGCACGACGAGAAAAAGGATGACAACATTAGGCATTTTTTTCAAGATGTTTATGATTGCTATATAAAGGTTGGGTTGATTCGAGTTGGTGATACTTTTACACCCCTTTTTATTTCCAGTATTCTTTGAATCCGTTTTATGAACATAATACTAGGATAGAAAGTAAATCATTCCGGAGTTTCGTTCTGAAACTGGCCAAGAAATATCTTATTTAATGAAATACATTTCTTGTTAATTTTGTTACTATTATTATTTTATTTTATCATTACTTTTATTGCTATTACTTATTATTATTATTTTTATTATTACTGTTGTGATAGTACGAAATTTGTCGATGGAACTAAAATTCGAGTCACCTCTTTATGTTGAGAAATCAAATCCCAACAAACTCTTTATTTCTAAAATCGATTCAAATATTCAACACAGAGTAGACGCTTGATAGGCATCACCTTCAATAGTAAAAACAAACCACAATACAATTTTCTCTTTCCTTTATAGCTTCTTTTCTTTTATTGCCAGCGCTTTTATAGCAATTTCTCACCCGTTAATAAACACTAAAAACACAAATCATTTCTGAGCCGGTAGATATTTATTGCCAATTAACTTAATCTCGTCAACCCATTATCCTGATATTCCAATTGGTTTGATGAAAATAATTTAATTAATCTGTTTTTGGGTTCATTTGGGTTCAATTTAACATAATTTTATTCGTCTTCAAAATCAAATTTTCCACCGGTTACCTCTTTTTCCTCTTTAAAAATATCAATTTTTACTTAAAATTTTAATTTTAATTGATTTTTATAATTTAGAAATTTTATTTCTTGTAATTTCAATAACCCCAACATTACTTTTTTTTATGATTATTTTCATTATTATCATTTTTATTGCTATTATAGTTATTATTTTAAAAAGATTTTTAGTCGATAGCTGATCAGGATCTATTTTAGGTCGAATTATTTAATTTTGTAACTAAACACTGGAAATTGGCTTACATAATTATTTATTTACGTTATTATTTATATCATTATTTTTATTATTAATTTGATTATTTTTTTTATAAATTTTATAAATATTTTGTTTTAATTATTGTTACATTAAAATGATGATTTCATTATAGCATCATAAATTAAATTTTAAACAACTAAATGAACCTTTACTGTAAAATTTTTATTGATTAAGAAATTTTATAAAATAATCTTTTTCAAAAGGCCATTTACATAAAAAATTACGCTCGTTTGATCTATTCGCAGAAATAAAAGAAACACCAAGCTCCACGGCATTGGTGTTAATAAGTCTATTTAAGCATCAACTTCTAAGGAGAAGCAGAATACGAAAAAAACAAAGACTCATTTTCTCACAGAAAAAGTTTTAAAGAAATTATTGCAGATATCGCTACAGATGGCATATCAATAAGAGCAATCACTAGAAATCGTTATATAAGACAATCATATAAGACTTCCCGTTACAGAGCATTATGTAATGTTATTGGTGCATGATGATTACGATGAAAAACGGAGAAAATTCATTATAAACTCCAAAGTGAAAACAAAACAAAATTCAGTATGTGTTGGTGAATACACCATTACAAAAACCAGATAAATTGTTCATAGCTACAATATAAACAGGGTTTGTCCGTATTCATAGTTCATATTCAGCTTCCATAGTTTTAGCCAAAACCGATAAAAATCACATTCCCATTTTCCAGTTAACATTTCTTTCCCGTTTGTAACTGTGAGGATAATTAAATAGAAAAATTAATTATTGTGTTAAAAATATGCAACAAAATTTAATAAAATTATAATAATAAATTTAAATAAGTTTAAAGTTAAAATATGGAATGATGAAATCGCTTGATTGTAAAATAAATATTGAGGAATGTTTGTAATTCAAATATACTTAACATTTATTGAATGCTTGTGCATGAATTTCCCTATTCAATTGTTAATTTATCCTCAAAAGAAATACTAAAAACATTTGTGATTAAAAACAACTTTAGATTGTTGTTTTAATATTGGATTGTTTGCAGATTTTTTTGAAATAAAGTTTGGAATTTATTATAATTTACTTTTAATGGATGTGTTAAATTTACGAAATCAAACTGCTAAAAGTAACTATCGAAACAAGTCAATATTTACATTAAAATTACTCTTACTATTTGAATAATGAGTATTATTCCAAATATCCGTGCCATAATTTGACCAAATATCATAAATCGTCACTACATTGCTTTCATTACGTTGGATGTTCCATGTTTGAAATGTCCTGGTGATAATAATAATTCGGACTTCACCGTAGTTAGTTCTACCTGCAATGGTTACAATATTCGATAAAATTGCTGGTCTAAATGTTAGGAAATGCATATTTGTTCTTGCTGATTCTATATCTTTTATATTATACACTCCCTTTCTTGATACATCTACAGGTTAAAATTCCAATTCTGAAGTAAGCTCTGTTAATTCAAATTTCTTTTATGTTAGTGATTAATTGGAAATATTATCCATCATCTGTCTTCCTCTTCCAATAACATTCTATACGCATTACTATAGTTGAATAAATCGGATTAGGTTCTTTACTCTTGTTACTGCTTGCACAAATGTAATTTTTCCTTTGTGTAATAATTCATTATCACATTTCTCTCTTGGAATTGTATATGTTTCTGGTAATTTTACTGTTGCTTTTTCACATTGGTAAGTATACATTGCTTCTTCTACTGTTCTTACAAAATGCTCTTCTTGTAGAGGTAAAAATGGGATTGCTTTGTCTAAATTTGTAATTGTCACCGCTAGTTTTGTCCTCAGTATTTTTCTATTAAGAGTAAAATTTTGTTTGTTTTCATTTTTAGTATTAAATAAATTAACAACTAATTATCGTTTTTTCAAATATTTTTATTTCGATATTTCATAAACTTTTAAGTTAACACAACAAATTACGATATTACATCCGATTTCCAATTTTCCATTTTTATTACAATCTATTTTATTGTTATTTATAATTTGTAATTTAATTATTTTATTAAAATTTGTTAACATTAGGATTTTCCAATTGTCGAAATTTGTCGAGTTTTCTCAGTAATTCTCTATTAAGAGTAAAATCGTTCTATAATAAACCAGGATAATTCCAAAATTTTAATCCAACTATTATTTTATTATTTGCGTATAAGTACAGCTTTACCTCTTTATCTCCAAGTTTTTCCTTTGTGTTCGGTAGGATTTTTTCTGATAAATAAGTACTTGTGTAATTTGTACTATTTATCATTTCGTCACATTTGCTTACTACAAACGCTTCTATAAATCTCATTTCCACGTCACTGTCTCGCGGCCTTTCTGGCTATTTCAGTCTTCTTATTAAGTTCAATTTTTCCTCTTTAAAATCCTATTTCGAGTTTTTCTCTTGTTAATGTTACTGCCGACGATTCGGTACCCATCTTGATTAATTTCTGCCCTGCAATATTATTAACAGTTAAAATATTACTTACTTCACGGTTGACTGGAATGATTTCACTTTCTATCTCATCATCAAAAAATCTTCCTTCGTATTGCAGATGAAAAAGAAATTCATAAGACTAACTTATTTTTATATCTTTAATTTTTGTTGTGATGTGTGCCTCTCTTTCCTCGGTTTTCATATATGGGTATTTAATTTGTAATCGATATTTTTCGAGTCTTTCTGCTGCCTATTTTGTTTGTTTCCACTTTCGAATTTGTCCATCCAGTTGTTCGGGATACCAAATGTGAATTCGCCGATATTCCTCAACTTCTTTAAAATTGTCTGCGTAGTCCATTTTATGAAATTATTTTAATTATTTCACTTGAAAATTCATTTCCAAACAAATAAAATGTTCAAAACCTTTAAATACGATTGCACAGCGTGAGTTGAAATTATTGTATAATTTTGTTTTTTTAATTTTAATGAACCGATTTAAAATTAAATCAAATGAATTATGTAATACAGATTGAGTAAAAAAAGCTAAATTTCGCTAAAATTGTATTCCCGAAATAAATGTCAACTTTTTACACAGTGAATACCTTTAATGCCTTGCACATATTTGAAACCACAGTCACGTTGATATGGGATATCAATTTCTACACTAACATAATTCAAATCTTCAATTTTTGGCTTTATTGGAGGTTTCCAATCATTATTTCAATTTTAAGATGATTTTGCTTTTATATACTCTGTGGCGTACTTAGGGTAAATGGTGCCTATAGCAAACACCGATCTTGCGCCTCTCTCCAACGATAAACTACTTACGTTTTTTTTTCTTAAAAACTATTTTAGAATTTGGCAAAAAAATCACAAAAGTTAAATCTATTAACACTATTACAATTTTATCTTTCTTGCTGTAGCTGACGCAAATTGTTTAATTATATTATCAAAGTCAATTTTTTCGGTCATTTCTCGTTCTATGCTAACTAAAGCAAGAACACATAATCGACTTTTGCCCATCGAGGCTCTCAAATATGAAAGTATCAATTTTAACTTGCTAAATGATCTTTCGCAACTGACAATAGAAACCGCGTGTTGGTTCTCATTTGAATGCGCTGTCTGCATGTAATCGCCGGTGACCAATTGATTTATATCATCATGGAAATATTTAGCTTTTGGTTCTACATCTTTCATCTGTTCATATGCATCATCAGAGTAATCTAATTTCAAAGAAAGATTTGAATCATAGTAGGATTGGATCCATTTGCCCAACAATTTGTTTGTTATTTCCATGAACTTTGAAATGAACATAAAGCCAAAAAATTAAAACAAAATAGTAGTACGAATTAAAACGAAAAAATAAAATAAAAATAAGGAAAATAATTACTGTACATACACATGCACCACAAGCAGAAACCAAAAATAAAATAAAAACATCAAGTAAACAAATTAAAATATAACAAAATTAATTAAAAACATATTAATAAAATCGAACAACGCACGCAGAAGCAAATAGAAACATATACGAAATAAAATAAACTGCAAAAACCTTGCAAAATAAGGTTTAGAAAAAACACAGGCAGAAGTGGCGACCAAGAAAATGTTAAGGGCTAAAAAGAATATCATAGAAAAATAACAATAAAAAAATAGAGTTCAATAACATGAAGTTAATATACCAAAAAATAGAGAAAAATATATAAAAAATTATAAAAATAATTTTAAATCAATAGAAATAATAAAAAGCCCTTAAAATGGCGGAAAATCGCCTATTGGCCGCACACACGCATGATAATACTATATAAACAGTGACCAAATTCACTAAAACACTCTTTAAAATTTTCAAAATTCTAAAAAAACTATTTCATTTATCATTCGAAATTCTATTTCTGATCTAAGTAAGGATTTTATGCATGTTATTATGATTTGTCATAAAGTTTTTCTCTTTGCTTATAATATAATTTAGATGTTTGTAACGTTAATTTTTATATGAACGTGTTATTTATGATATTAATTAATTAGGTAAAGGTTCCGATAATTATATATATCTATGTATTGCAATAGATATCAGGAGGGGAGGTCGGTGATCCGGCTGACGAGTTAACTTTCTTTAGTTGCGATTGCTGGCCGTGCACTCCTGAAAACTCGGTCGTTCGTGGCGAGGTCTTGTCGTAAGACGCAGGGCACCGTTTTACCACTCGTAACGGCTGAGGGAAACGTCGACCGAGACGAGCAGAAAACTAAAATCACGGAAAGAGCGCCGTTAGTTAGGCGTATTAGGAATGATCGCTGGTCGATCATTAAGTATATTTTTAAAAAACAAAAACCTCTCCATTGTAGTACGACTGGGTAGTAGAGATAGGATATGAATTCTTACGAGGATTAAATAAACGACGTAACAATTTCGAGCACAGGAAAAATCAGCTAATGAGCACGATATAGAAAATTAAAACTCCTGACTACTGGGAATTATTTACCAAACAATCCCTAAAATAGATATAGTTAACATTAAGGAAATCGACAAAGAACTCTAATAAGTATACGACTCAGGAACATATTACACCAAATTATTTTGTACTAGTAGAGAATTATAGCATATCCATTAAACCGCTTCGTCCAACGGAGACCCCAATAATTGCCAGGAGATAACGTAAAGTAAGGCCCAAAAATACGGACATACGTAAAATCAATAATCGAATGTTTCTTTTCATTTCTTTCAATCCAAAAATTTTAGTGAACCAATCTGGTGTCACCACTCATGCCAAATTAACAAAAATCATCGACCATAGTTGATTGAACGCGATCATTGTGAGCATGTCCATCAGTATATCCCACCAACGCTGAAATCACTACTGTGTCTACAAGTTCAACTGAATTGGAGCTATCGACCCACACCAACAAATTTCCCACGCATTCAACGCATCATAGCGGTAAAATACCTTGTCATAAGCCACGAACTTCCAGAATAATAGAGTTATAGTAAAAACAGAATTATTAATGTTATTTGGGTAGGATGACGCAATATATCCGAAAACAGTCTACATTCATAGAGCACTGCCCACATTGGTTAAAATTGTCGTAAATTTTGCAGTACGCACGTAAATAATTCTTCCAAATTTATAATATTTTGTGTTTGTGTTTTGTTTGTTGTTTTGATTTAACCTAAACCTATCATAGGAGACTTCTTTGTTCTAGCCATACGTCTACAAGTCGAACCAAATTCCCGATCAATTCGAATATTCTTTAAACTTTTTTTCTGTCTTCCAAAACCAATCAAAATCTCTGATATAACCACAGCATCCATTCGCATTGCTAATATTTAAAAATTCTCATCTTTCTAACCTCATCGGAATACCTAACCATGTCTAATCTAACTGGTCTACCGCGAATCCCCGGGATTTATCCATCCGTCGTAGCAAGGTCGCAGAAGCTCGACAGATTGGAACTGGAAAACTCCATCTTAAAGGAGAAGTACCAGAGGATTAAAGGTACTTGGAGCTCGCCAGAAACCGCAAAAGGGCTCTACCAAAAAATATCGCATCTCTCTCGAGCCCGAGACGATTTGATCATAGAAAACCGGAGCCAGTGGATCACCATATCCAAACAGAGCGCTGCGCTCCGGCAGATCTTTTACAGAGAACGAACTCCTGACTTGTCTACCGAGTAGGAGGCTGGTTCAGGAGCTGGACATAATTCGAGCTCACCATTTGCCACTTCAGACAACGACTCAGTTGCCCAGTTCACTCCCCTCAACCATTAATCCTGAGAACATGTCGGGAAGTTGGCGGCATAAGCCGAACCGAAACCGTCGCCGGAGGCAGCGACGCACGGCAGAAAACGTCCTATTTCAAGCCAATCTGCAGCAAGAGGGATCAGTGGAAGTAGCCGAGCTCCAAGGTACGTTCATGGAGGAGGACAGGCGTGCCTCAGACTTGGAAGTGATATATGCACCGGTGCAACCTTTCTTTCGGCACCCCTCTTCAACTCAAATTAATATCAGCACGATGGAAACCGAGTCTCCCACCCGAATTAGCATCTCCACGATGCTAGGTCCTCCACCAATCGAAACAGAGACGACAAGTGGTCACTCTTCCCCCGTTATCCTGTCGGTGGTAGAACGAACAATCTCGCCACGAGATGAACCAAGGCGATCAGCTCCAAATCCGCCTTTGAGGTGCTCCAAACGTCGATGCTTACCAGTAGACATCGACGGGGACGATTGATTTACTTTTCTTATAATCTTTGATGTCTTGATTTTGGTTTTTCATTTATTGACCTTCGACTAAAACTTATGATCCTGTGGTCGCTATTACTTTATTCTTCTATTGTACTGTCGTTATTAAAATATATATTGTATGTTAACTTATTTCACAAATTAAATATTAACTCATTAAAAATTTTTCTTCACTTATTAATTTATCTTATTAGTTTGATTTTTAAATTAAATCACACTAAACCGAATGTGTAATTAAGTACTAATTAATTTTGTGAGTCGAACGGAGTCAGTTTCGAATTTAGTGTAATTATAAAATATGGGTTATATAGATCTTCGTAATAGCATAGAGTAAAAATAACAGGTAACTTATCTTATCGCGTGGATGACCGGTAAAGTAAAAGTAATTATAAAATCCCGGTACAGATCTATAGTCAGGGTAAAATTTATAAGTAAATTTGTGTCATGGGTGGTCGATATCCTCCTAATCATGCTTAGTACTTAAGCTTAAGGAACCAGGTATATTTAGGAATCAAGAGATCATAACATAATGCGTAAGTCCTTCTAGCGGCCGCTTGAACCTGAAACGAAGGTTATTCGAGGAGTAGTATTGGTAACAGTGCTTAGCTGCTCGAATGACATTCGGCTGTTTTACACATTACCAATATGGCTTTAACCATGGGTGTATGATAGTAATCCGTAAATTGTGTGGTGTACGAGGGAAATTAACCCTAGAGTAGAAGAGGCAGGTATTTTTAGCGAAAGTCATGAATCATCATTAATAAAGTTTTCCCAGTACACCAACATTATTATTATTATTATGATTATTATGATTATTATTATTATTATTATTATTATTATTATTATTATTATTATTATTATTATTATTATTATTATTATTATTATTATTATTATTATTAAAAGATAACGCCAATAAAAAACTTTTCGTACGATATATTTCGATAGCATAGCTATCATCTTCAGGTACTCAAGACCCACTAAAAATATTATGAATTAACATTTAATTTAAATAAATTATTTTTTATTAATTTAATTTTTTAATAAATAAATATTTATAAAATATATTTTTGTTTACAAGTATGCGTAGAATGGTGTATCAAAAATTCGATTGTGCAAATAAAATCTAAAGAGGATGCTCATATTAAAAAATTGATTAATTTGAGAAAAATATTTGGGATTTCTAAATTTAGTGTGGAGAATACTGTGATAAATTTGAGTAAAATAGTTTTGAATGATGATGAAGAGCGTGTTTTAAAATTTGGTCCAAATCACTGTATTAAGAATCGCTTGGATGAAACAAAATTGTGTGCAAAAATTGAAAGTTTATATTTTCATATAGCCCGATCGATAAAAGGCATTAATGGTAATTATGTGAAGAGCTCGTTAAGTGCAAGTACGATGGAGTATATCGATAAAAACAAAAAGCAGAATATTGGGGATTTTATGACTTTAAAAAACTTAGCTAAAAAAAATATAAATATCTGTAAGTTTGACAAAGGAAATGGGATAGTTATTCTTGACCATGATATGTATGTGAATAAGTTGAATGATTTGTTAAATTCTCCTCAGTTTGTGAAATTGCCAAAGGGTCGGAAGAATGGAAAATTGCCTCCTCTTAAGAATGAAGAGTTTGTGCAAAAAAATGTTAAATGGTTTTATTGAGAAGAAGCTTATTGATGAAGAGGTAGGTAAGTCTATTCGTCCAATAGGATCGCAGCCAGCAAAACTATATGGGCTACCAAAAATCCATAAAGATGGTGTACCTATGAGACCAGTTTTGTCGATGGTTGGTACTGCCCAGTATAAAATAGCAAAGTTTTTAGATGGATTATTAAAACCGTTAATGTGATCAGAGTTTGAATGTAAGGATAGCTTTGAGTTTGTGTCTTGTATTGCAAAGCTACAAAAACGACGTATGAATGATGTTATGGTTTCGTTTGATGTTTGTAGTTTGTTTACGAATGTACCACTGGTTGAGACGATTGACTTATGCTGTGCGTTGTGGAATGAAAATAATTCGGAACATCAGATTTTGGATAGAAGGGCATTTCGTAAACTTCTTGAATTTGCTACTTCAAATGTCAATTTTCTTTTTAATGATGAATGGTATTAACAAATAGATGGAGTCGCTATGGGTTCCCCTTTAGCACCAACGATGGCATCAATATTTTTGGCTAGTTTGGAAAAGAAAATTGCTTCTTTCCAATTTGAAAAACAATTTGTTTATAAAAGGTATGTGGATGATATTTTTCTTGTATTTGAAAACCAGAAACATGTAGAACCGTTTTTGCATTTTATGAACAGTTTACATAAAAACATTGTATTCACATGTGAAACGGAGAGAAAGTCATCAATTGCGTTTTTAGATTTGTTAATTCAACTCAAAGATAAACAGTATGAGACAGAGATTTATAGAAAACCAACTGATACTGGTCTTTATACTTCTCCAGAAAGCTTTTGTGAATTTAAGTATAAGAGAAATATGGTGAAAGGATTGATTTATCGTTCATGGGCTTTATCTTCTACTTTTGCTAATTCGGTAAAAAGTGTTGATAAATTGGTTGAGTTGTTGATAAAGAATGGATATTCTAAATCATTTTTATTGTTGATGATAAAAGAGACTGTTGATAAATTGATTAAAAATCCTAAGGATCCATGTTTTGGAAAGTCTGAATGTAATTTGTCGGATGGGTGTGAATTGAGTGTTGGTCTGGGTGATGGTAAAAATGGATTTAAAAAAAATTGAGCCTAAATATGTGTTAGTATTGCCGTACTCTGAAGGCTTTACAAATTATAAAAGGAAGTTAAGTAAACAGATGGGAAATTTAGAGTATAAGATCGTCTCTAATTCGTGTAAGGTACGCAATATGTTTATTAATAAATCAAAAACTCCGGTTGGATTGTGGAGTGATCTCGTTTATCAATTTACATGTAATGGGTGTAATGCCACATACATTGGAGAGACTTCCCGTCATCTCTGCACTCGAGTTCTAGAGCATTGTCGATTGAAGGGTTTGACAAATATTAGTGAACACAATAGAGGCTGTAAAAGTGAAATAGGAATGTCTGATTTTAGAATTTTGTTGAGAAGTTTTAATAGTTATTGGGAACGCGTGATATGTGAAGCATTGCTGATAAGGTCATTGGATCCAAAGATTAATGTGCAAAGTGCTGTGACTACGAATGTTTTGAATGTTTTTAAATAGTTTACGTATGTTAAATCATGTTTGTTTTTTAATATTATTAAAATAATTGAAAATTTTAAATTACATTAATTTTTTAAAAATTAGAATATAAGTGAAAATTTTAAAATTTTAAATTAATAAAAAATAATTTGTTTAAATTAAATGTTAATTCATAATATTTTTAGTTGGTCTTGAGTACCTGAAGATGATAGCTACGCTATCGAAATATATCGTACGAAAGGTTTTTTATTGGAGTTATCTTTAAATTAAATCGTTGCCAAATTTATTTAATTATTATTATTATTATTATTATTATTATTATTATTATTATTATTATTATTATTATTATTATTATTATTATTATTATTATTATTATTATTATTACTATCACTTGAAAAAGGCTAAACGAATAAAAAACTTAATAACGCAAATAAGAAGAATATAACAATTGTGATAAATACATTTTCTACAAAATTTGACTATGAATCAGATTTATTTAAGGTGTTCATGAATTTTCGGCAAAAGGCTGTGCCGAAAATTCATGAACACCTTAAATAAATCTGATTCATAGTCAAATTTTGTAGAAAATGTATTTATCACAATTGTTATATTCTTCTTATTTGCGTTATTAAGTTTTTTATTCGTTTCGGCTAATTCATCAACGGTCATTACCAGCTCATTATTTATCTGAAAGTATATAGTTTAAATAGTCATTTTGATTAGTATCTGTCATTTGCAACCCAATTTCGCCTCATTCACGGACAATTTCAATTCAAATTTTTTGTTTCAAATATACTTTAACGAACTCAATTTAAGATTATTCTAGGCCAATTCCACGATACACACAAAAAGATGCATAAATAATTTAATCTTCCTGTAGGGCCTCACACTGCTTCCATGACTACATGGTCTGAAACGTGAACTCTGCTGGGTTTCCAAAAGATGACATGCATATGTCGTGTACATTTGATGGACACAATTTTATGATCCCGTTCCTAACAATACTTTATGAATTTATTTCAAAAGTACTATTTTCTACTCACTTTCTGCAGTGATTTTCACAATGGTGGCAAAAGGTGGCTTGCCGTTCCTTAATTTTGCCACCACATTTGACTTAAGAAGACTTCTTTAAGTTAAAGGCTATACGGTGCTATAATCTGCAAATTATATAAAAAACCTTGTACAGTGTTAAAATTCGCAGTGAAATTCGCGGAATTATTTCAGACCAGATAAAAATGGTGCTCTATTTAGTCTTAAATTTGATGAGTGGATTTCTATTAAAAATCAAAGATATATAAACATTAATGTTCATACGGCCGTAAACAAACTTTGGAATCTAGGTCTCACTCTGGCACATGGATCCATGAACACCGACAAATGTATGGATCTTGTTAAAACTAAATTAGAAGAATCCGAACAAAATTTTAATGGTATAGTTTCAATAACAATAGATGCTTCGGTAGTTATTAAAAAGTTAGGGTTTAACACGACCATCAGTTATGCTTAGCACATGGAATACAGCTTGCTGTTATTAAAATCTTACATAAAAATAATATAGTAGAACCAGTTTCAGTATCTGGGGAGTTGATTGAAGAGGATTGAAAAGAGGATGGTGAAGAAAAAGCGGAAGAAAAAGATTACCTACCTGGAGCTTTTAGCTTTGAATTTGACTTGGTGGGTGAAAGTGATGTTTTAAATGAAACTAAATTACCCATTATACAAAAACTTCGAAGAGTGATAAAATTATTTCGTCGTTCCAACATTAAAAATGATGTTCTTTAACAGCGCGTGAAAAATTAATTTGGGAAAGAAATATTTTTCATTTTGGACAGTAGGACAAGATGGAACAGCCTATTAAATATGGTTGGACGCTTCTATCAATTAAAATCATGTGCTAGAAAGAGTCTTATTGATTTTAATATCGATATTTCTTTTTCAGAAATGAAATTGATTTTATTAACTCGATAATATCTACTTTTCTACCAGTAAAATTGGCTGTAGAATCCTTAGGTGCATTTGACTGTACATAATTGAATTTCGATGTCGCCTTAGAATTCTTGATTATCTTTCTCTTTATTTCTCATACATTTGTCGCATTCATTTGGCCTACTGCTAAAGCATAATATTTATAGGTTTAACGACCAAAGTTAAGTTCTAACAGAATATATTGAAATGTCTAACAGAATCATAATATGCACAATAGTATTTGGATCATGGGTTGCCTGCCTGTTGGAGTTGTCTGGAATTAGCCCGGCTCCTTTGGGTTGTCCTTTCAGTTTCTCCGATCTTTCGATATGCTATCTAGGCAGGAGTAAACATCAGAGGGTAATTGACCGCATTACCATCTTGACAGGCCGACAAAGCCGTTTTGAGACCACGGATTTGGACACGCTGAGCCTGAACCAGTTGTTTCTCTTCTGTCCAGCTTGGCGGGCTACCGTCAATCTCTGGTATAGTCATTTGGCCCGAGTGGGTTCAACCCAGGTTTCCTTTACTTATTGGATTTCCTTGCTCACTTGTCATAACTGGTTGTGGAGCGAAGAATTTTGCAGAAGCAAGGCTTTTAATTCCTTTCCGATGTTCATCTTAAAAAGTTCATCTAAACAGTGGCACATAGATTTTTCTAGTCCTGTATTACGGCGATACGGAAACAATTTATTGAACCATTCTATTATAGTTGTTTATTTCTTATTAATTTTATTCGTATGCCAATTTTTAGGCTAATTATCACTTTTAAAATTGCAGTGTCACATTATTGTTATAGAGTGTCCGAGTCACATATGCTGAAGTTATCCTAAACCATTAAACGCCAAAGAAAAACACAACGAAAACAAAAAAACAAAAAACGGTTTATTATTGCTAAGTGACATATAAACTAAATCATTCCAGTATTAAGTGCAATCGTTAGGATCATTGTCGTCCAGCATGTTGGGTGAGTTCGATAAATTATCCGTTCCGATCTTGAGGTCGACGGGCATAAGCGTGATCTCCTTGTGACCTTCTCTCCTTCAGTAGTTTGAGCGCCGAAGTGCACAGTACGTAGTTTGGTACCACCACGTTTGTGGGTGCTTCTATCTCTCGGAGCGTGGGGTCATCCAGCTCATACGAAACTCCGTACGGAGGAGAGTAACCATCCGTATTGAGGATCATGACAGCAGCAATAACACGATTCACGCTGGCTAGTTGAACCATTGTCACCCTCCAATGAGTCTTCCTTTCCAATTCTTCCAGCCGATACAAGGCAAATGTAGCTCTTTGCTGAGCTTCTCGCGCCGGGTTCCAACCGGGCTTGCTCTTGATTGATACGCGAGGTTGCTCGATTTCATCGTGAAGTGATCTGATTCGGATTGGCCAACCGGCTTCCACAGCAGTCGCTAAGGAGTAATCGGAGTCCCACAACATCTGTCTGAGTTGGACAGCAACTTGATTGAGGAACTTCACCGTGACTCGACTTTCATCGTTTCAGGATTTGTCGTGTCCTGCCTCAAATTTATCTAAATAAGGCTCTTTATTACTTAATTACTTTGATATGGATATAAGTTTCAGAAAGATGTTCAATAACTTGACCTTCGGAAAATTTAACTAACTCTCTCACCGACACTATTAGTCATATGTCCCACGTGTATTCCGTGTTGGATGATGAGAGCAAACCCATCACCACATTTGTCCTTAACAAATATTATAGGACAGGGTCTAAAAAATATCGGGTGAACATATATGCTAAAAATCAAATTTGATCCGAACCAAAAAACTAGCCTGCATCAGATTGCCAATCCAAAACAAGCTTTCAGTCCAAATTCCCAATATAAACTGTCATGAATTATTATAATTGTTATCTAAAGGATAATTCATTTGTTTAAATCTTTAAGATTAAACATTGCAGAATTATTCAAACTAGCAATTATAGTAAGTTCATTTATACTAGATAATATGAATTTATATATACAATATATTTAGTAGAATAAAAGTTCTGAATCAAGCTTTGTCTTTTACCACAGTTTTATTCTATATAATTCTAAATGGATCCAAGACTCTTTAAGATAACGCTTTCAAACAATGCAACTAAAGATGAATATATATTGGAAAAAACTCACAGAAATTTTCATGAAGCAGTGAAAATTACAAGACGATGATGAGAAGTTAAATGCTATACTCCTAACTTGTGGTCCGGCAAATATGTCGATAATCTGCAGCTCCAATACTTCATAAAAGCCTTTGAAAAGTTGGATTTCAAATATATCAAACGAACATCTGCAATCGTATTCAGACTAATACTATGATCGTGCCAACAACTCTTCGAAGAAATTTCAAACCCATAGCTGGAACGACTAATTCAAACAACAACAATTTCGGAAATCACCATGCTAGACTTAAATAAATTGTCAACCTTGAATCAACTCCAAAACATTTCTGCAATTAAAGAAACTATGTCTCAATGGTGTTATATAACTATGTAAATGGTGCGGAAAAATTTAACACTCTAGAGAAAGATGTCCAGCACGAGAATCAACTTGCAAGAAATGTAATAAGCCTGGTCATTGTATGATTGTTTGTAGATCTGGGAAATACAAGTCAAACAACCTAGCAAACATAGAGCAAATGCAAACAGATGAAGCAGAAGAAGCTTGCTATGACTATACTTCAGCAGGAATAATTTCCACGTCAAACGCAAAATCAACTATGCAAACAAAATTCATTGAAGGTTGCAAAATAAAAGCGTTTATGCACACCGGTTCGGATCTCTCGTTTATCAGCCTAAATTTTATGGAAGAGCATAAATTAGGATATAAAGAAATAACAGGAAAAGTAATAACGATGGCAGATAGATCAACCGCTCAAATATTGGGCCAATTCAATGGCATCCTTACCCTAACCAACAACGACTATCATGCAAAGTTTCAAATTATTTCCGAATTAGTACACCCAGCAATAATAGGAATGGACATTATCAAAATGCATAGAAGCCTGAAACTCAATCTACATGTTTTGCCTACTATGCCAAATGGATACTTCAATGTTCCTAAAAGACAGTTATTCTCGCAGAGGAAATAAATAAATTAAACAGCGGCCAAAATATGAGTACAGACGCAATGAAAATGATAAATGAACTAAAAAATGATTTACAAAACGCTTCTCTACATACTCATAATCCGGAACTGCCTCCTTTAATAGAAACAGATGCTTCAAGTACCGCGTTAGGAGGTACTCTGTCCCAGGAAAAACGTCCTGTGGCATTTCATTCAAGAGTATTTACCCAAACAGAGAAAAATCAATCAATTTTAAAAAAAGAAACCTGTGCAGTCTTCGAATGCTGCCAAAGATGGAGACACCTTTTATTTTCCGTACCCTATTTTAATATATGTACAGACCAGAGATCGGTAGCTTTTATCTTCGACTATAAAACTAAATCAAAAATAAAGAACGAGAATTTAGCAATAATATCAGGTACCGTTTTGGAAATGAAAATCTTCTAGCTGATACAATGTTCAGATGTGCTGCGATACATAATTTAGCGCCACTTAAAAAGCTGCATGGCCTCCTTTGCCACCCCGGTATCGCTAGACTAAATCACTATTGTAAAAACAGAAACTTAAACTTCTCATTAGAAGAAATGTAAACCGTCACTAACAATAGCCAAATATGTTTAGAGCTGAAACCTAAATTTTATAAACCTTCCACTCTAATAACATCAATGAATTAATATCAATGAATAAGTATCAATGAATTCTGAATGTCCTCTACCAAGCACATCACGTAGCAAATATATACTCGTACTAATCGATGAATTTTCTAGATTTATATTTTCCTATCCTTGTGAAAACATAAGCACTGATACAGTAATTGGCCATCTCCAAAGTCTCTTTTCAACATTTGGCAGTTCCTCATTAATTCACTCAGATAGAGGAGCTCAGTTTGAATATCAAATTTTGAATAACTTTCTTCTACACAAAGGAGTTTTCAAAAGCAGAACGACACCATATCACCCTCAAGGAAGTGGACAATGCAAAAGAGCTAACGAAATTTTGATGAAAACCATAAGCCTAGCCCTAACGGAGAGAAACCTAGACAAATCGGAATGGGAAATCGTTTTGGAGAAAGCATTATCATCTCAAAGAACATTATTATCAACCGCATCGAATAAAACACCTCATAACAGATTTCTCAACTTCTATCGATAATCTTATACTGAAACCAACATACCTGCGTTTCTTCAATCCCCAGGATCAAATATCTTACTCAAAAGACATACGACAAAAAACCATCCGCTAGTGGACAGGATCAAACTTATAGAAACAATCTCGCCGTACTTCGCCTGGGTTCAATTCTAGGATGGAAGAACTGACACTGTATTAACTCGCTTTCTAGATCCTACTAATAATGTAGATCAAACTTGTAAAACACAAGAGGAAATAGCAAATCAGAAACCGCAAGTAACAGATGAGTCAAATATCAAAGGGACAAATTCTAAAGAAAATATTGAAACAGAATCTAGCAAAAATGAAGACACAATTACAACGAGAGTAGGACGTCTAATTACGAAACCTAACCGGTATAAAACGTAGGAGAGAAGAATGTCATGAATTATTATAATTGTTATATAAAGCAGTGTTTCTCAAACTGTGTTCCGCGGAACTACAGGGTTCCACGAGAAATTCCATTCAAATTTTAATTTTAATGTAAAAAATAGTGGAAAAACCATAGATTTTATTTTCATAGAGTTTCAGTTAGAATTTCAATACATTTTTAAACATTAGAAAAATTCAGTAGATTTTTTTAAAATTTCGGTTTAAAAATGTAGAAAAATATTTGTAAACTTTTCATGGCCTACTTTAAATATATTTATATTTAATACATATATCCAGTAAAACCCCGCGTAACGTTGTTTTGTTTAACGCTGTTTCGGTTTAGAGCTCTTTTATTTCAACCCGGGTATTCCTCGAAATTGATCGCAGAACTACGGGGATTCCCCTCGAAACAGTACAGTTGTGTTTCTTATTTGGTGAGGTGTTGTTTGACGCAATTTTATTATTTGAAACATTTGTTGACATTATTGTAGGTATAGATTTATATAATACTATAACGATTTGTACAGTGACAAATATTATGATCTTTAGTTTTTATAATGGGTGATAATGAAAAACAAGAAAATAAAGCAACCAGAAAAAGCATTTCACTGAAAACTAAAATGCAAGTGATTAAAAGATTAGATTCTGGTGAACGTCAATCTCAAATTAGTGCTGCATTGAATTTGGCAACTTCAACAATAAGTATGATTTTTAAGAATAAAGAAAAATACTGTCATCGTCAACTGCAACTACATCAAGATCTACAACTAGAATTATCCGTTCTAGAAATAACATTAAAGAGGAAATGGAAAAACGACTGTCTATATGGATTGACGACGAAATTGCCATTAAGCCAATCTATCATAATGGAAAAAGCTAGAAGAATTTTTAATTACATTAAGGCTGAGGCAAGTGACATAAGTAAAACTTTCGTTGCTAGTAGAGGATTGTTTAATAGATTTAAACATCTAAATAATCTTCACAACATAAAGATTACAGGAAAAGCAGCAAGTAGTGATACGAAAGCGGCGGCTGAATTCCCAGCGACATTAAAAACAATAATTGAACAAGGAAACTATCCTCCAGAATTGGTTTTTAATGTTGATGAAACAGGCCTGTTTTGGAAAAGAATGCCAAAACGAACATTTCTATCCTGTGAAGAGAAATGAGCACCAGGATTTAAATCTGCTGGGTGGTAACGCAAGCGGAGATTTCAAATTAAGGCCACTACTAGTTTACCACTCCAAAACCCAAAGAGCGATGAAAGGCATATCTAAATCAACTTTACCTGTAATTTATGGAGTCTAATAAAAAATCATGGATAACTATGAAAATTTTCCGGGATTCGTTCACTAAAATTAAAAACTTGAACAAAGAGCATTGCTAATAATTGATAATGCTCCAAGCTACCCAAGAAATTTATCAGGCTTAACAACATGCATTCCAGTCGAAGTGGTTTTCTTGCCACCTAACAAATTTGCCTTAATCTAACCAATTGACCAAGGCGTTATATCCAATTTTAAAGCTTATTATTTGAAGCGAACATTTAAACAGATGTTTGAAAAACTGACGTAGAAGAGAAGCAATCAATAAGAGAATTTTGGAAAAACTACAATATCATGAATGCTGTAGCAAATATAAACCTTTCTTGGAATGAGATAACAGAAAAATCTTTGAAAGGAGTATGGAAGAACATTTGGCCGGATTTAAGTAAGAGCGAAGACATTGGACACTCTGTCAATATGAATGAAATAGTGGAACAAATTGTGGAATTAGCAAAACAAACCGGTTTAGATGAGGTAAATGTGGAAGACGTCGAAGAAATAGTTTAAGAAACAGTAGCTAGTTTTTCTAATGATGAGCTCAAGGAATTGACTGCCCAAGAAGAAAAAAAAATATTGATAGTAGTGATTTCGAAGAAGATCAAAAAGAACTTTCGATGGCGTTTGTAAAAAGGAGTTTGATCACTATAACTGAAATTATGGACCAATTTGTTGAAAATGATTCAAATTTTGACAAGAGTTCAAAAACAAGATGGGGTGTTATAGATGCTTTATCCACTAATCAACAACTTCTAATAGAACGCAAAAGGAAAACGCAAACTACATTAGATGCCTTCTTGACAAAAAAGTTGGAAACACAGAATAGACTGAATGATCTGACTGACTAAAAATTTAATTTTTTTATAATATATTCGTTTTTATTGTTATTTATTTTTGTAATAAATAAATGTTTGGTTTGATTATTATAAAATACAATCATAATTTTTAAATTTAATACCTAACAAATTTTCTATCCAACTTCCCAAAACCCCATTATTTACATGTTAAGATAGCCTAGTTTAGCGCTGTTTCGCATTACGCTCTACTTTGATGGAACGCATTCATTGCGTTAAACGGGGTCTTTACTGTACAATACATATATATTTATTTTTAATACACACACACACATATATATATATATATAGTTTTAAAATTTTTTTTTATACAAGTTATGGTAAGTAAAAATATATCTATAACCATTAATATCTTATTTTAGTTTATAGTTAAAAATAAATACTTTTATTTTATTAAATTACTATACAATATGTGAGAAATTAAACAAATAACGGTTCCGGCATTCAGTTATTTCTTTAATTTCTCACAACTTCTATACTAAATTTAGGATTAGTCTCAAAAATAAAGAAGTAGCTCCGAATGTAATAGATACACAATGGATGATACACCGAGAAATGCTAGCGAGTAAAAATATTAGTGCTGATTTAAATCAGGTATTAACAACAGGGGTTAAAACGGTAAATTATATAAAATCAAGCGCACTGAATTCAAGATTATTTGAAAGGTACGAGGAAATGGGATCATCTCATAAAACATTATTATTGCACTCGGAAGTTCGCTGATTATCTAGAAGTCGGATATTAAAAAGAACATATGAAATGAAAGAAGAAATGACTGCCTTTCCATCAAATAAAAATAGTGATCTTGTTCTGTCCTTCAAGGGCATGGAGTGGAACATGAAATTATGTTATCCTGCCGATATTTTTCAACTGTTGAACGAACTGAATTTATCCCTACAAGGAACATACAAAGCAATGATAGATAGTCATAATAAAATAGAAGGACAAAAGAAAAAATAATTATAGTTTCTGAGAGTTGAAAACAACCACTTCGATATGTTCAGCTGCTTAACAGATCAAATTACTGAAGCTAAAATTAGAAATCAATATTACAATTCCAATAAATTATTTATAATTATAGTTAATTATTTCAAACTTTATCAAATTTGATGAATATTTTCCAGTAAGCCAAGACCCGAAAACAGATACATTGTGGGTTTTAGATCCATTCAATTTCAAAAAATACAAGAAATGTCCTATCTATAGTTGAAGAAGATTTATTAGCTGATCTTTCATCAGACGTGACATTGAAAAATGTAAAAGAAAATCCATCATATACTAAGTTTTGAATCCAAATTAATGGCTAGTGCGTGGTTTTAAGTGACAAAGCTTTTCAAACTATTCTCCCATTTCCTTCCACTTATTTATATTAGACTAGGATTTTTAACAGTCACGTTAACCAAGACTAAACAACAGAATAGATTAAATTTGACATCGATTGTAAGATTATCGTTAACAAATTTTCCACCAAATATTGAAGATTTATGCAAGTCAATGAAAGATCATTCTTTCAATTAATACATAAATTAATGCTTTTTATTGAATTAAATGTTTTATGAATTAATATTTTTTTTATTAAATATTTATATATATTTAATTTTAATAAAATATTTCTTTGCTAGCTTTATTTAAAACAATTTAGTGCAAAACGTTATTTTTATTTTGATTGTGGCAGTTTTTTCAAATAAATTACTATCAAAATTCATTAATATGAAATTTTTCCTTTTTAAATTGCTCAAAATAAATTCAACCTTTTTGATCGACAAATATGTCAAAAATAAGGATTATAATATAAGTGTATAATACTCATCTGGCTATAAAAATTTCCAAAAGAGTTCTGCGAAAACGAAAAAATTGATAGGGTTCCGAGTTGCCAAAAAGTTTGAGAAACACTGATCTAAAGAATAATTCATTTGTTTAAATCTTTAAGATTAAACATTACAGAATTATTCAAACTAGCAATTATAGTAAGTTCATTTATACTAGATAATATGAATTTATATATACAATATATTTAGTAGAATAAAAGTTCTGAATCAATCTTTGTCTTTTACCACATCAACAATTAACATTACTGACAAAAATTAATGTGATTCATTCTTATAACCATACCTTGTTTTATGTGTACATTATAGACAATATTTGAACTAACATTTTATGGGAAATTTTTTGAGATTTATTTTATTATGTTTTATTTTATGTGTTGTAAATAGTAATATAAATTTTATAAATATTTTTAATTTCTAAAACATAATTAATATACAAAATAAAATTTACATAATCAATTAAATTTTTCAAGTTAATAAAATAATTTTTTATTTTAATGGGAAAATATTAAACATAAGTCTAAATAAATAATATTAGGTAAATAAAATGTTTTTAAAATAAGTTCTATTTAAATGTGGAAATATTAAATAAATAAATGTTTTGAAAATAAAATAAACAAAACCATTTAATATAGAAGAGCTTTTAAATAAAAAATAATATTTATTTAATTTGATAATTGAAGGGATGATACTTGTACATGTTTTGTGAATCAAAGAAAGCGAGAAATAATTCATTTATTACTTGTTGAATCGCAAAACATGTATTTTTTATCATATTTTGGATAAAATATAAAGTTTCTTGACCTGAAATTATTTTAACTTTTAAGATTAAAATAAAGTACTTTTCTATTTACAATTAAAAATATGGGAGTTGAAATTCATGGAAATTTGGATATACAATCACGCCTGGTTATGTGATACCTTGTTTTTAATCGAAATAGTATAAATAGCTAGTTCAAAATATTACTAAATACTATTATAATGGATCGTAAAAATAAAAGTTGTTTTTCTTTTACATATTACATTTTATATAATATTTAATTTAGATACACTGAAAAGAAGGAACGAGAAAACGGAAAGTTAAAATTTTAAAAATGGTAATTTATCTCAAGAAAATTTATTCTTTGTTCGAGGGTTTACAAAGAAGCCGGAAGATAATAAACAAAAGATCAAACTTTTAATCCGTTACATTTTTCTTAATTAATTTTTTGTAAAATTTTTAAATTTTTAATTTGATTCGGATAAAAGTTAAAGATTTCCTAATTGTTCTTTATACATTTTATTAAAATTTGTTAACAGATTTTTCTTTTAATTTAAAAATAGTTTTTATTAAATTCTCTGAACTCTTTGGGTATCATCAGTCGACTGTGGATTGACTACAGTAGTTATATCATTTATAATCGTTTAGTTTTTGTCCATCAAGGAGTTTACTATTTAAAAAGATAAAAAGGATTTTATAGACCAGTGGTTTTCAATGTGTGCTTCGCGGAGCTCAAAGACTCCACAGAAAACTTACAGGGGTTCCGCGAAATTTTACAATTTCTCAAATTTTGGATGTAAACATCAAAATAATTTACTTAAATTTATATACATTTTGTCTTCTGTACTTCGAAAGAAAAAATTTCGAATTTCAAATAATAGGAAAAAAACAAATAAAAAAAATTTAAGATTAGACAGAATTTGGTTCTAACATTTAATAGAAATAGCAAGCTGTGAAAATGAAACTCTTTATCATAAACGTATTAAAATTAAGTAACTGGCAACGAAATGTTTTCTCCATATATTTTGAATTAAAAAATTCTATCAAAAAAAATACATATAATATTTTGCATATGGATACAAACGGAATTTTCCGCTGTTTTTGAATACTATTGAAGTATGATTGAAGTTATATTTTGAAATGATTTTGACAATAATTTTAAGTAAACTAAAAGTGTCAGTGTTTAAGTTTCTGACCATTTTTAATAAAAATAATGGAAGTGTATAACATTGTGAAAATGAATGGCGCGTTTTTTAAAGCGGTTCCTCAAAAGGCCTAATCCACCGGTTTTAAAATTTTATAATATGTATTTAAAATGTAATTATACTGAAGAAATAAAAAACAGACGTAAGTAAAAAATTGAAATAAAACAATTCAGTAAGAAAGTTATTTACAAAAAAGTATTCAAGAGTATCACATTCTAAAATTTGGTTTACCGTATTATCAAAAAATTTTTCCAACATATTTCGCAAAATAATATTTGCTAATTTGTAGTAAAAAATTTATTGTTATTAAAGAAATAAATTTCCTTAGCAATGCATAGTAAGAAATATTTCAGAAATCTAAAATATCAATAAATGTCATATACATGCAAACGGAACTTTCTTGAGTTATACATTGATTTTTTAT
Source organism: Schmidtea mediterranea (assembly GCA_022537955.1). NCBI lineage: Eukaryota > Metazoa > Platyhelminthes > Tricladida > Dugesiidae > Schmidtea > Schmidtea mediterranea. The sequence goes on along the minus strand of JAKGRZ010000064.1, from coordinate 17,180 downwards.
CAGTTTGAGAAGTAATTTTTGCAGATTACCAACTATTATTTTTTTGAAATTTTTATATAAAAGTTTGTACTAAGTAGTAAAATATTTGATTTTATTGTAAATTTTGTGTTTTCGATATTATTGTAAGCTGTAAAGTGTAAAGGGTAAGTTAATATATTTGTGTCTCAGTTGTACAAAGTAATTTTTGCATATTACATCCTAATATTTTAGAAATGGATCGTTGATTAAAAACAGGAAGTTTAAAAAGAAAGCTTGGTGAACAAAATAGATCAACTGATGCTGTTAGTGAAGACGAAACTTTAGGTAGCAGCAATGAAGTTACAACAGAATCGCCAACTGCTATAAGTATATACCAAATCAACGACAGCACAATAACTGTAAATGAAATCGAAGCGGAAAAAGTTATTACTAAGAGAAGAAACTACGATAGCAGTTATCTGGCATTTGGCTTCACATATTGTGGAGATAAAATTTCACCGCGTCCTCAGTGTCTTTTATGCAATGAAATTCTTCAAAATAGTTCCATGTTTCCAGCCAAATTATGTAGACATTTTGATAGCAAAAACAGTAAGTATAAAGATAAACCTCTTAGTTTTTTTTGAACGTAAACTAAATAATTTAACAACGACAAAAAATAATATGCAAACAACTTTTATAACTAATAATTAAAATGCACTTATGGCTTCACTAAATCTAAGTTATCGAATAGGAAGGCGAGGCAAAGCACATACTATTGGAGAAAACCTTATCACACCATTTGCAGTTGATATGGCTACAATCATGATAAATGAAGAAGCTGGAAAAAAAATGGAACTAGTGCCACTGTCCGATAATACTATCCAGAGACGAATTCAGGATTGCTCTTTCAACATACTTAATGAACTTGTTCGAAGGCTAAGATTATGTGACAAATTTGCCATACAACGTGACGAAAGTACAGATGTTACGAATTTTGCCATATTGCTTGTATTTGTTCGGTATATTTATGAAGGTGAATTGGAGGAAGATATGTTGTTTTGTAAAGCTCTCGAAACCCATACAACGGGAGAAGAAATTTTTAAGGTTTTAAATCAATTTTTAATCGACCATCAAATAAGCTGGTGTAAATGTATTGATGTTTGTACTGACGGTGCAAAAGCGATAACAGGTAAAACGGCAGGAGTAGTTTCATGCATAAAAACAGTGTCCAAAGAGTGCTCAAGTAGTCACTGTGTCCTACATAGACAATCACTAGCATGTAAAAAGATGTCAGTATCATTTAAATTAGTTTTAGATCAAGCAGTGCAAATAATTAATTTGATGAAGGCGCATTCTTTGAATAATAGACTCTTCAAGGTTATATGTAATGATATGGATAGTAAGTTTCAAAACTTACTTTTTCATAACGAGGTTCGTTGGCTATCTCATGGCAAGGTGCTAGTCAGATTATTCCAAAGTTTTGAGAAGAAGTTTTAGAATTTTTTTCAGAAAAAGTCTTCATTAGCTGAATGTGTCTCTGACATATCATGGTTACACCAGCTTGCATACCTTGCTGATATTTTTACTAAGTTGAATGAGCTAAATTTATCTATACAGGGTCGTAGTGTTATCTTACGACAACAGATAAAATAGCAGCATTTAAATTGAAAACGGAAGTTTGGATTCAGCAAGCAAATCAGCATAAATTTGAGAGTTTTGAAAATCTGAACTATTATTTAATAGAGACGATTACTGTTGTTTCTGGTGGGTTTAAAGAAAATGTCGTTGAACATCTGACTATGTTCAAAAAATCGTTTCAAGAGTACTTTTCAAATAAAGATGAAAATTTTATTTGGCTGAGAAATCCATTCCTCGACTCGCTACAAATTGATCATCTGCCAATCAAGGAACGTGAGCAAATAATAGATAATTACACAGATTCAACGCTTAAGCAAAAATTCAACTGTACAAATATATTAAATTTTTTGGCCCAATTAGTTGAAGAGTATCCTGTTGCTTCTAACAGCGCAATTAAAAAGTTGTTGCCATTTCCTATTACATATCTCTGTGAATCAGGATTTTCCCAATACTGTGCAACAAAAACAAAATATCGGAACAGATTGAATGCTGAGGATGATATGAGACCACAACTGTCGCCAATTAAACCCAATTTTAAACCAATGTGCAAATTGAAGTAAGCTCATTGTTTTCATTGAACTAAAATAATTTTTTCTTTGTTATATTTTCATTTTGAATCACTTTTATTTTCGTAATCAACTGTTCAACGCGAATTTCAATATAATAATTAAATTTATTTAATCATATGAATTTTTTTGTAAACTTTAAAGATGACATTTTTATTGATATTTTGAAGTCCGCAGCTTCAGGAATTGTAAATTATCAACTTGGACATATCAGTCGGGAATCCCTAATAAATTACTTGCGGAAAATTAAAGAAAATATTAATAAATTAAATCGTATTTATTTTGTAACATCAAATTAAATAAAATTTTCCTTGCGCTAGTCTTGAGAAATTTGATGCAAACATTTCCGCAAAATTTGGATTTTCACTTTTTTCCGGATGTGAGTAAGGAATTGAATGTATTGGAAAATGACATAGATAAATTGGAAATGAAAATGGAAATCCGAAACGATGTCACAGTTGGGTCTGACAGCCAGGTTGAAAAGTTTTACAAAATTCTAATTGAACAATTTCTTCAAACAATTAATTCCTGCCTGAAACCTTGATGAAGTTCACAGAATGGATTCGAAAGCCAGATTGGTATCTCTGTCCGCTCCAACTAGTCTGGAAACTCATCAGACTTGATATTCTATTATGCATGAGAAAGTTTACTGGAAAACTCAACTGTAATTCCGTTTTTACTGTGCTACAAGTTTTACATTGTGACAACGCAAAATTGAGTCTGTGAAACTCGCAAATAATACACTTGCAGAAACAGAGTCATGGGAAAGTTCCCTGGTTAATTTTGTGGATAATCTCTCTGAGCACAAAGAAAATGAAAGCAAGTTAAAGTATTTCTCAGAAAAATAACAAGAAAATTTCAACTATTTATGCAAATGTTGTGAAACTATCAACATTTCTGAGATCAGACGGTTAATTTGGCGTTAGAAACACCGGTCCAACAATACTTATGCTTATTGCTCGTATATCATTTTGAATTTTTGCTTTCACCAGAAAACTAATGATTTAATTAAGTTTATTAATCAAAAATTTCTTCAATTTTTTATTGGAAGGTAAATCTTTAATTTGATAAATTTCTTAAACTTGATGTCTTGATTGCCAACCTATGCAGAGTTGATAGTATTAACAACTCTTAACGATGGAAATAACTCTGATTCGTACAAATCATAAAGTTTTCTCAAAAACTCATTAAAGTTGATCCAACAACACATATCAACGGTCTCAGTAATGGACTGAATCTGTAAATCTTAAATTAATCTCTTTCCTGTATCGAACATTTCCCTCTTCCATCCACTACATGCTGCGTGTTTCCAATCAAGAACTTCATTCTTTCTACTTGTATACACACTAGATCACCGTTAACTGAACAAATAAATATAAATATGTGGTTAGTAGTGGAATATGAGCCATCTAGCACAGTCGCTTATGATTGGCTGAAAAATGCATATTTTGCCTGTTGTTTTCCATAATTGACATGTTTATGACTTGCACCATATTTCTTAATATGGGTTAAATCAATGTAATCATTGGAGTATCAGTTGCATTCCCACCACCAGAGAAAGGTTTTTAACATTATCGGTCAGAGTTCATGGCTTAATCATTAAATTTATTGACTCTTGTCAATTTGTAAATTCAAGTTTGAAAAGTGCTGTAAAAACTTTGAATTCTGTACGTCTGACTTCATCTGAATTCCGAGGAAGTATTATTAATTCGAAAGGGATATTTCCATTCAATTTTGACACTTCTTTAGAAATTTTAGAAATAACTTATTCGTTACCACCGATTTGGGAGAGTGTCACAAAGGACGAGTATAATAAAGCAATAACCATTTGGGGTGAAACAAATTGTGTAACCTTACTAGATTGCATGTTAATATATTTAAAGTTCTATGTTTTCTTGCTTGCCAACTTTTTTCAGCAGTTTAGGTTAAAATCCACCGTGCACAACAAGCCTGAATCGTTGAAGTTTTTGGGAATTCCGGGTATGTCTTGGAATTCGGCTTTGATGACTTTAAAATCTCCTATCAAATTGCTCCAAGATATGGAGATGTATAATTTTTTCGAAAGGGGGATCTGTGGTGGTTTAAATGTCCCGGCGCCAAAATGGGGTTTGAAACTTTTTAATTTTGTATTGTGTAACTTTTTTTGCATCGTTTTAATATGATATCTATCAAGATTGAAGGTTCGTCACTCTCTTGCCGCCAACTTTTTGTTATGCATTTATATGTTTTTTTCTCGTTCAACTCTTCGATGGGAACAACTTTACCTATTACGGTTAAACATGAATCTGAAACACGCTGGAGTGCTAGAGTGGAAGCTTTTGATGCCATTTATGAAGGGCTTGGTGAATTGGTTGGTATACTAGAAAAACTATCAGATGATGAACGATCTAAACTTGAAATTTGGAATTTTACCAGATGTAAAAATTTTATTTAATAACGAAGATCAAGATAATAATTCACTAAGACAACACTGTAGAGATCTTGGAAATTTCTATGATACTGATATCCACGGGGTCTAACTTTGCACTGAAATTTGTGACTGCCAAATGTTACTTCGGGTAAGGATGCTGCTTTACCAGCAACTCCATCGGATCTTTTGTCTTTCATCATTTCTTATGGTAATGACGTTTTTCCAAACCAGCGAATTGCACTGCATATTAGGGTGGTCCTTATTTTTCAACTTTCAAAAAGTGCCTGTCTCACCCTTTTATTTTGTTCCTATATATTAGAAAAAAATTTAGGAGCTCAATTGAACAACATTTAGAGGTAGCTCAATGAAGTCAAAGTTTTATAATATACCGCATTATCAAAAATAGTGAAATACATAACCCCCACTACTGCTGAGTTTAAAATTTAGCAATAGATTATCATTTAAATCATCTCTGATTTTGTTACTTACTACTCAGTGTGTGGGAACCAGCCTTTGGTGTTCTTGTTCTACTTCTTCAATATTTTGTGCAACTAACTGTCTGGTGAAGTTATAGTGAATTGTTATTTACGTTTAAGAAAAGCTCTGAATAGTATTTATTACTGTAATTATTTAAAGGTATGTACTGATTATCTGCTAATTTATTGTTTACATTTTTTTGTAGCTTCTGGTTGAAAATATTGTAATAGTTTTTCTGTTACTGCAATAGTGGCAACCTGACTGTGAATTGTAGTTGCAGTTTTACTGGACTTAGTGGATTGCTAGCAGTAATTAATAAATAATTTCTCACTTTAAATCAAATCATGACATACATTGTATTGTACTTCACTTACTTCTAGAATGAACAGTACCAGGTCTAAGACAAAGGTGTATCTGCTGGAGAGTTATACAGAGGTTTTAACTGGTGAGAAGTTGCCCTCATTACGGCAGGTACTCAGTCTTTTCCTTCATGAACACAAAGAGAATGGCAAAACAATACGAGAGGCATCAACGATTGCCATTGAAAGTACTGCTAAGTTTTGGCAAAAGGCAAGAATACCAACAAGGGCAGTTCAGCATTGCCAAGCTAAGCTAGAGAGTGAATTCGATGTATGGCGTCTACTAAATAAAAATGCATCAAGGAAAGCTGAGACACAGAAGGCTAAGGAAGCGGCATTTTGTTCTAGGCTGGATGATTTATTTGACATCGCCCATGCCGATGCACTCAAGAATATAAAGATAGAAGAAGACAGAGAATTTCTTATAGCTCAGAGGGAGAAGGGACGGATAGGAAGTATGCTGGGGCTTGATGTAACTCTTACCAATAAAGAGCAAAGAGCATCTGAAGCTTGGGACAAGCTTGCGGCTAGGCGGCATCAAGCAGTGTGTGACCAGCAGCAGTTGGATGCGAAGGCTGAACTCAGTGAACTGGACAGCCACAGCAACAGCTCCACATCTGAATCTGACGAATCAGGGGATAAAATGCAGGGTGCTACTGGCGGAGTTCACACGCCTGTTCGATCTCAACGCAAGAGAGGGAGGTTGGAAGTGGTTAGCCCTGGGTTAGCTGCAATGCTGGACAGAACGACGGTGTCTGACCGTAAAGCTGTGTACCTAGTGGCAGAAACGGCAAAAAGTCTTGGTCAAGATGTGAAAGATCTTGCCTTGAACAGGAGTACAATACGTCGACAGCGACAAGATCATCGGGAGATGATATCAGACCGTCTAAGAGAGGTGTTCCGAGCTGATGTTGACGTCCCACTGGTTGTGCATTGGGACGGCAAAATGCTTCGTGACCTAATGGGCAAGGAGACCATAGATCGACTACCCATCCTCGTCTCTGGAAAAGGTATTTCTCAGTTGTTGGTAGCAGCCAAGTTTCAATCGTCAACTGGAAAAGCACAAGCTGAAGCCGTGTATGCTGCTCTAAATGAATGGGGGATTGCCGACCGGGTGAGAGCCATGTCATTTGACACGACGAGTTCCAACACAGGTCTGGCCAATGGGGCTTGTGTTCTTCTCGAGCAGATGCTTGGCATCAATCTGTTGTTCATTGCGTGTCGCCATCACATATTTGAACTGGTTATTGAAGCCGTGTTTCAGACATGCATGGGAACATCATCAGCACCGGATGTCCTAATGTTTAAGCGGTTCCAGTCATGCTGGCAGTTCATCGACCAGGTATCATACTCGACTGGAATGGATGACAAAGATGTTGCAGCTGTCCTGATGGATACACGGAATAAACTACTGGAGTTTGCAGAGAGCCAGCTGCAGATAATGCAGCCAAGGGATGATTATCGAGAATTTCTGGAACTGTCGATAATTTTCCTCGAAGGAGTCCCTGCAAGAGGCATTCGTTTCATCACGCTCCAGGTGCCATGCACCATGCTCGATGGATGAGCAAAGTACTGTACAGTTTGAAGGTTTATATGTTTCGATCGCAGTTTGATCTCAGACCAACAGAAGTAAAAGGGCTGTGAGACATCTGGACTTTCTCGGTCAGCCTTTACATGAAAGTCTGGTTCACAGCTCCTTGTGCTGCAACAGCACCGCATAATGATCTTACGTTCCTTCAGGCCCTCATTGATTATGAAGTAGTGCACCCAGCCATCTCCAAGGCAGCTTCTGCTAAAATGGCCAAACATCTTTGGTAAATCTCGGAGGAACTTGTTGGACTGGCTCTGTTTGACAAGGATCTATCAACTGCAACGAAGCGCGAATTCGTCAATGCTATCAAGGTGATTGAATGATTGTTTGATGTTTACTTGACTTATGTCATTTATCATTAATTTCTTGTTTTTGAGTGTTTGATAGAACTGTTAGCTCTGGTACTAAAACTAATTTGTAATGTTTTACCGTACAGGAAAATGATGGAGCGGACAAACCGCCAAAACGAATCAACATCGACATTCAGTCCGTTCGCGGCAAATCACTTGCTTACTTCATGACCAAGCATTCGCATGTTCTGTTCGAACGATTGGAACTTCCAGATTCTTTTCTTGCTGTTGATCCGGAGAAGTGGAATGGCCACGAAGACTACGAGCACTTGTACGCGATCTGAAGGTAGTCAACGATCATGCGGAGCGCGGAGTAGCTTTGGTTCAGGAGTTAAGCGGTATGCTTACAAAAAATGAAAAGCAATTCCAGTTCCTGATTCAAGTTGTCCAGGAGAATCGTAGACTGTTTCCTAACTCCCTGAAGCAGACTCTAACTTCAGAGAATTTTGCCACAGATATTCATGAATCGGACGCGAATGTTTAAGACAAGTGACAGTGGGGTGCCCGGTGCTGGCTGCCGAATGCCGATGCTGCATCCTAGCAACAGTGTGATGCTAAAAACTTCTCCATTTGTCTTTGGTTTATCTTATATACCAACTCCAATGTCAGTGATATTTGTTGATGGGATTAAAAGCGTGACAATTTGCTTCTTTCATTTTTATATAAGAGTTGCGAAAAACGCACCATTCGTAAAACCTTTGATGCTCTTGAGCTACCTCTAAATGTCAATATTTTCTCCCCAAAATTTTTCTCCAGTGTTTTTTGTCTAAAAGGAACAACTGTGGAGGGTGAGACATTGAAAAACACCAAAAACATTTTTTTGGATCTGTATAAGGACCACCCTACTGCATATCCTTCTAATAATTTCAGTATCAATCCCTAGTTGTGACCGTTCTTTCAGCAAACTGAAGTTGATTTTGTCCTATTTGCGTGCATCAATGGGACAAGATCTTCTTAGTGACCTTGAACTTCTCAATATTGAGTGAAACTAAATGGAAAAGTGTGTTTTTGATGAAGTTATTGATAAGTTTGCCACAGTCAAATCCAGGAAAATAAACCTGATATGAACATTCTACATGTATGGCACTACGTAAGTATACAGTTATTGATATTATACAAATTAATATAGTATTTCGTTTGTACTACTTCTTGCTTGACTAATCATATGTTTCGTCTGCATTAGTTTTTTCTTCGCTTTGTTCATTGGACAACTCTTAATTTTTAGTGAGGGGGCGCAAAAATGAATCTTGTCCCCGAGTGCCAAACACACTAGCTACGCTTTTATATAAAGGAACTTACAGGTGCTCCTACTATGTTGTTAGTTTTATTAGCTATCAAAGTATTGCGGCGCTTGTAAATGTATCTGAAGCAGGTGGGATTTTGCTTTTGTTCTTTGAAAATTATTATGAAGAATTTGGTATCTCGGATCCAAATACATACATGCCAAGATTGGATAAGTATTAACAATTTTTCACTTCGTTTATATAGCATAAGGATAAATTTTTTTGCTAATTCATTTTTGATTTTTGGACTTTAAGCTAAATAAAAATCCTATAAAAAGCCTATAAAAATCCACCATTGCCATTTTTTTGTTTAAGAGCCTTAAACAGTTCGTTTGCTGGTTTAAAAACTTTCATTATATTTTCCATTCTGTTCCAAATATCAGGACTCAACTTTAATTCCTCACAATTGCTCGAAAATATTTTACATGAATTTAACTTGGGCGATTCATTAGAATAACTTGAGCTTCAAAGTCAACTGCTCCCAAAGCTCGTGCGTTCTTGATATTACTGCAAATGTTTCCTCTTTCTATATCTTTGACTGAAACATGTGTTTGCCATTTGTTATTATACATTTAATTTTATATGATTTTTAAATTTATCAATGAGAAAACTAAACAGCTAGACACCAACAAAAAATCAAATCTATTTTATCGTTTGGTTCCTAAATTACCTTCAGGCTCAATGCTCGTCAAAGGAGAATCAAGAAATAAGAGATCGTTGTGATTCATAATTCAATTCAAGCTCCAAAAGGCAAGCAGTCTTTAATACGCAAGCAATATGAATACGTCAAACAAAAGGAGAATTCTAATGGGACAATTCATTGGCTTTGCAAACTTTAACAGAAAACCAGATTCTGTGCACGTACTACTACCAAGAATGATCAAATTATACACGGTTTCGATTCTGAATACAACCACGACGGAAATAAGAGTCTATCTTAGCGATTCAGGCTGTCGCTGATATGAAAAACAAGATGGGAGAAATTTTGGTAACACCTAAAGCTGTCTTTGGAGAAGTAAGTATGCATCTTGATGGTGCTGTACATATGGCCTTACCAAAGAAATTATTCCTGATGAGAACGTTCCAACGAAACCGTCAGAAATTGATGTATGCTCCGGGTTCAATAACTCTACCACCACCTCCGAAAGATATGACTTCTGTGTTCCACAACAGTTCCAACATGTGATTCGATTCGGCATGATTAAGGATCTCGAAACTAAAGGTGGTTTATTCTTGGTAATAATGAACTGTTGAATGGATTAGCCAGCGCGAAATTGTGGTTAGCAAATGGAGCATTCAATGGAGTACCTACGAATTTTTTCCAGTTGATTTTCGAATTCGGGCAGTTTTTCTATAACTATTATATTATAAGTATACCAAGGCATTAATAGTTCACAATGGGTGCACTTAGTTTTTGCTGGTGTATTTTAAATGTTTCTTAGCAACTATAGATCAATTTTTACCATACTATTTAAAACATGGCTCGTTAGTTAATTCAAGAAAATTTATGAGGATAAAAGGTGGAAATAAAATAATAATTGCTTGTCCATTAAATAAGGGCAATTAGGGACCATTCATTAAGATCGTCTCCCAAAAATAAGCAATTTTTGATTTCCTCTTTCCCTTGTCACTTTTCACGAGCATCCATCCAAAAATAGAAATCTTTAGTTTCAAAAATTTATATAATTTACAAGTATATAGGCTAAATTTAATTTTCACATTATATGTAGTTGTGCACAATCTTGGTTGAAAATAGAGAAAAAACATGCATTCACAATTAAAATGATCAAATGGGAAAAATAAGGGGCATGAAACAAGCCGCTAACTTACTTACCATATATAGTATATAAAAAAGATAATAGAAAAATTTTAAAAAATCATTAAGCCACTGTGTAATGTTTAAACGACCAATGCTACTGGGGATGTCATACGCACTTGAGCCTTACTTTCTAATAATTAAAACCCGGTTGTCAAATATCCAACAAGAAAATCAAATGAATCTCTTTCCATTCTTCTTTTCCTAGAACTTGGCTTCTTCTAATAGTATTATATTCTTTTGTCAATCGATTATTTATTTATTTCTAAATCTTTATAGTAAGTTTATCATTAATTACTATAAAGTATCGATTTAATTTGTTTTTGGATAATAAAGAACTTCATATTTCACTAAAAAACAATTTGAGACGCCCTGAACACATCAAAAAGTGGTGGGAATAAAAGTATTGCCTACAATAAATTTCAGTTTATAAATAATAACATAACATCACAGCGCGAAATACCAATAAATTTTTGAATTCGCCAGCAGCAAAGTATTTTGCCAACTTTATTTCTTATTTGAGCAGTTCTTCTATATCACCAGCAAGATCAGGAATTCTTCGAGATATAGTATCCATAGAATTGTAGGAACATTCTGACTTCCTTTGCTGCCAACTCATCCATCATTAAAACAAGATTCTCACAAACTGTATACGGTTTTTACTCTGGCCCAATGGAGCGCCACCTTGTATGAGGTTTGTGTAACATCACTAATAATGTTTGTTGCAGCAAATATATTTTTATGTTGCCATTTAAAACCAGCACACTTTCTCTCAAACAAATCTCTTGGCTTCTATTTTGATGTTTTGCATTTAAATGTCTTAAGCTTTGAAGGTTTCATCGCATCATTAAACAAAACGTCACGACATAACACTGTTCTCAAGGAAGCATTAAAGATGGTAAATTTCATCAAATCCAGACCCCCTAAAACCCAGAATATTTGCCATATTGTGTGATGATATTGAAAGCATCATTCGTACAATCATTCATAGAAATAAATCCAAACTGAAGATATATATATATATATATATATATAATATATATATATATATATAATATATATATATATATATATATATATATATATATATATATATATGTTGTTGGGTTTATAATAAAACATGAATAAAAATAGTAAAAGTTTAAAATTATCAAAATCAATTAAAATTTTGAAAAAAGTAAAAATCAATATTTTCCGGGGGAGAAAGTGGTATCCGGTGGCAAATTTGATTCTGAAGACGAATAAAATACTATTAAATTAATATGAGGTATATTGAAGGGTCGGGAGCCCAAAAATAAATTAATTAAATTATTTGCCGACGAACCAATTAATCAAGAGCCTCCGATCTGAACGTCAGCCTAATGGATTTCTCGGAATTAGTAAAATTGGCAATAAATTGTCCGACCGGGAAAAATTGTTTCCCTAGCTCTAATCCAAATTAATGGCAACCCAAAATTATAAAAGGAGCTGACAACAAAATAAGTTGCCAGTTGGTCGAAGAGAAAACTCTAACGAGTTTGAGAAACGAGTTAAAAGTAATAAACAGATAAAGAAGTTAATCAGATTGTAGTGACTTATTACGTGATACCTTTAGGGTGTTTACGAAAAATCAAATAATTGAATCTTGTGGTGAATATTTGTGAATAAAGATTTCTTTGTCTTATTGATTATTGAACACGAGTAGTCGGATCGAGAGATCTATCCATCGACGAATATTTAATATCCCAACAACACATATATATATATATATATATATATATATATAAAAATCATGTTTTTGATGGTCGCTAGTAGGTATTTTGATTTTCTTCGGTTAAAGCAAATTCACTACACGAGTCTGAAGAAACAGAAATTTTACGATGCTCTGTATTTGAATATGTCATTGTAAATAACGAATTTTTCGAGCCTTTCTTGCTCATCGGTAAGTAGGGTATATTTTTAAAAATTATAAATGGATAAAGTAGAGAAATAAAATTTAGTAAACTGACATAAAAATTGGAAATACTTATGTTTACAATTTCCGGCTTCACTTAGGGCCGTCCATAAATGACGTCACGCATCTAGGGGAGGGTGTCACACATTTGTGACGAGAGGTAGGAGTGGGAGTTTACGAACTGTGACGTCACTTCTTAAATTTTTTCAAACCAATTTTATACTAATATCAGCTTTACAGGGACTCCTTTTAATACATGTTTTCTCGTACGATATTAGTGCAGCATAACACTAAATAAATACTAAAATGTCAATAAAGAGATTTGAAACATGTTCATTTTCAAATATGAAATACGGCTTTTAGGGGTGGACCAAAGATTTATGATGTCATATTTGAGGGGATGAGTCTAACGTTTTGTGAAGATGTGTGACTAAGGGGAAGGTAAAAATGCGGCTAAAATTGCGTGACGTGATTTGTGGATTGCCCCTTAATACACAATTGGAGAACAAGGACGTCCCTTCTTATGGGACGTCCTTAATGGATGCTCCTTTATCCAACCGAATTTAATTGAAAACCCAAGACAGCCTAGAAACCCACCTATTAAGTATTGAAATCTAAATAACTGTAAGCACCAAACTTCACATGGCAAACCAAATAATTCACGACATTTAGTATTAATTTTTCACTCTATCAAGTAACAAACAAGATATAAAGGGATTATAAAAGCCGCCACATTAATAGGTGAAAACCAAAGGCAAATATCAATTGTAACCATTTGAACAGTATAATTATATAAAATCAATAATCAAATTGTTTAATAGAATATTTATTGAGAAAATACAAAAATCAACGTCGATTACGGCTTCTAGACCGGTCCCTTTCTCTCTCTCTGTGATCTCTCCTCGGGGATGATGATCTTCTTCGCCGACGATTTCTTTCTTTTGATTTGGATCTATTTCTTCTTGAGCGATGTTCACTTTTTGGTGACCTGCGGGAATTTTCTACAGAACTAGAACGAGTTCTCGACCGCCTTCTGTCTTTGGATTTATCACGACTTCTCGATCTTCTATACTTATTTTCTTTAATTCGTTTTTCGTCCTTTTTAATTTCTTCCTCCTTTCTAGCTCTGTCTAATTCTTCTTCCTCTTTTCTAGCCTTTTCCAGTTCTTCTTCCTCGATAGCTAATAGCATCAATTCTTGCAAATCTTCATCGAGAATTGACAAACGTGGTCCAAGAAAGTTACCAGATTCAAGTACATCTCGCTTCTGAATCCGAGGCAAAATGATGGTGCAGACCCTGTCGTTACGCAATAATTCATCTATAAAATCATCCATATGAAGAATTGAAAACTTTCCATTTTCTTCTTGAAATTTCAATTTTGAATAATCGTTATATAAAGGTTCTAGATATTTGTATATTTCAGTAGCATCACCAGTTAACCTTAGATAAAACGCTGCTAACGCTCGACTGTATTTGAACTCATTTCTTCTTAAAAATTCAATGACAATATCCTTTTCTGGTTGAATTTGAAGCATCTTTAGTAATAGACATAGAAACGGAGTTGCTTTATTACTACCACTATATACTCCACCAATAAATTTCAATTCAACAGCTTTATCGACTAATAATTCGGATGTTAAAGCAAAACATTCTTCTTTCCAAAACATGGATTCATATATTCTTGTTCGTATTACTTTTTCAATGAGGGATTGTGGATTTTTGCCATGAATAGTATGAGCATCTCCAACTGTTCTATTTGCCATTATGAAAAAGTTAGAATAAACTTATTTAAACAAACTATGAAAATTAAATAATTAATATACATTAATATTACATACTTTGAAAATTATCTCAATAAAAAATTTTCATAATGAAAATGCAAAATAACATCATTAGGTTCATTTAAAATTGTTTATTACTTAAAATTATCAAATTATATTTCATATTTTTATTTAATTTTAAATAGGTAATGATTTAAAATTTTACAGTTTAGCTATATAAATTAAAACACTACACAAATAAAAGAAATAACACCAAAGTCAACATAGTTGGTGGATTAAGTTGGTTAATTAAATATTTTTACTAACTTAATTTCTTAATGTTTAATTGTATTGCTTAAAAACAATAGAATTTATATTATTTGTTAAGTTTGTTTGCATTCAATTATATTTAATTTTTAGAAAGCCCTTTTGTTGGATTTGATTACCTTTACCCTTCAGATGATCATCTGTGTTCGTTTTAATTGGAATGGATTCGTTTAGTTGTATTTTTTGGATCTTAAAACGATATCAAAGATTTATTAATTTGTTCAAGCTGTAGGTTCTGGATTTCGATTACTTTCATTATTGATATGTTGAGGTTTAAAAGAAAATAAAATGTTGGGCTATAAGCCATAATTTAAAGAAAAAGGATAAAATTGTGTAAATTAAAACAAAAAAATTCATGTCATTTGGAAATTGTCTGCTGTAACATAAGCACACACCGCAAGCAGAAATCAAAAATAAAATAAAACATTAAATAAAACAAAATATAAACATAACAAAATTAAATAAAACAAATATTAATTAAAATCATTATAAAGCCTACAGATGCAGAAAGAAACACAAAACCAAAACATAAAACCGCCAAAACCTTTCAAAAAAAGGTTTAGAAAATAGATAAGCGGAAGCGGCGACCAAAAATTTAAATATCAAAGGGTAAAAAGAGAGACAATTGTTGGACGTATAGGAATTTTCATTTTCAGTTTATTACTTGACCTATTGGTGTGACCTTCACATTTTACTCCTAGGGATATTATCCCGATACGCCGCACGATTTGGAATAACCATTGCGTACCCATGACCGAAATCATGTTGGTACTGTACGCAATAGCCGAATGCCTTTCGAGCAGGTGAGCGCTATTACTAACACTACTCCTCGAAGGACCTTCGCTTTCCCGGATTATTTGCTGCCGATGGAAGGACTTACGCTTCTTGCCTACGAGCTTACTTATAACCCCTGACACTTACGTTAATCTACGTCGAGATAATCGTGGGAATCATTCATATCACATCACCAGTTTACAAACCTTATCTAACAATATCCGTTATCTATTATCGTTACTTCGCCTCTCCTAATCCTAAGATAATTAATTTAGACTCAATGAAAAGAAAAGAGTACAAGTAAGTTGTATTAAGCATGATACACATTGATAGTCATATTTACAACATATCAGTTGAAACCGATAGTTCGCTAGGATAAGCCCCTGAGATAGGTTAAGGTAACTCGTTTTCAACTCAATTTTCCTCGGCGTCGATATCAGTAGGTAAGCACCTACTCTTGGCCGGCCGATATGGTGGGGATTCACGTCGCAAGTAACCTCCCTGCGAGTGGAGGGTCCGGCAACTTCCGATTGGAAGAGGATTGAGGCACGTCACCTGCGAGCACGGCGATATCTTCGACATCCAATTCCAGGTGTTCCAGAGCGCGGACGATCCTTGGAGGTTCTAGATCCTCGTCCACCAGATTTATGTTGATCGATTGAGTTGATGAATAGAACGCTACCGAGGGTGCGTAAAGAATGTCCGGATCGAGCCCCGGAATCTCGAATTCCTGACAGGGTGGCGGGAGATCATCGATCCGGTAAGGGGCCTCGAGTGACTCCGTTTCTCGGAGAAGTTCTACTTCTCTGCGACGACGGTCGCGTCGACGTCTGTTGCGATTAGGTCGTCGTCGGACTGGGTTGGTATCCGGTTCAGCCGTGGGGACTTGAAATGGCTCACTCCGAAGGGGAGCTGATGTCGAGGGAACGGAAGTGAGCTCGACCATGGGTAAGTGGTGTTCAGGAATAATTTCCAGCTGACGTGCCAGAACACTTCCCGGACGCGGGCTCGGAGTTCGATATCGGTAAAGGCTTGGCGGAGCGCCGTAGCCTGCTCTTTTATCAGCAGCCGTTGACTGCGCGACTCTGCGACTAACTCATCTCGAGCCCGAGTCAGTCTTGCAATTTTCTGGTGGAGGTCTTTGGTAGCTTCCGGCGGGGACCAAGTGCCCTTCACCCGCTCGTATTTGGTTCGGAGCGCATTGTACTTCTCTTCCAGTTCTTCGTATCGGTGCCTAAAAGCCACCACCGACGGAGAGAGTCGGGGTACCCACAAGAGGTTATTTATCGCTGAGTTGGAGTCAGAGTTCATGCCCTACAATGGAAGAAAAGAGATTTAGGAAAAACAGCAATTGTCTAAGAATTTCGGGTTTTTCAATATTTGGCTTATTACTAATCGGTATAACTATCGTGATTGCTTATGCCTACAGGGCTACTACGAGTAGTCGGACGGTCATATTACCACTCACTAACATAATTTTCTATAATGGGTATTATAAATGGCTACCTAGCAATACTAGTAATATCCTCATTCACCATCGTGGTTTGGGGTCGCTACTGCTCTACCATAACTATCTAATGACTGGGATTCCTTTACGATTACTAAGTGATGGAGTCATTAGGATTTACTTGGTTCTCTATAGGCTAGGGCTCATTTCCACCCTCTAGTTATCGATGTCCCTGGATCAGAATCACGGTTAATTAATTACTACTGCCTTTTTATATTTACGATTATCTGATATACTGAAACCGATTCTAGTTTATTTTTGGTTTGATCATTGAAAATTATTAAAAAATCACGATTATTTAATTTATTAATTTCAATTGAATTTATATTCTTTAATCTACTAGTATTTATTAAAATTTTTGGTTATCCAATTGGCGGATACTTATTAAATTCATAATTATTTAATTACCGATTACTTAGATAAAAATTTA
>JAKGRZ010000063.1:122500-130840 GCA_022537955.1 Schmidtea mediterranea | reverse complement strand
TATTACTATAGTCGAATAATTTCTTTTTAATAAAAGTTTTTGTTGTTAATGAATTTGTTTTTTATTATATATTAATTATAGTATAATAATAATAATAATAATAATAATAAGTAAAAGAATAAAAATTAAAAAATACTATGATCTTGATAAAAAATATGATGACTCATCCAATGACCTTTAAAAATTTTGATGAGTCATGGTCTTTGTTTAAATTAGATTGAAAAATATGGTGAGTCGTCCAATGACCTTGAAATTTTTTTGATGATTCATGGTCTTTGTCTCAGAAAAAAATTGTAATTTTAACCCCGGGGTGGAGGGGTATGTGGTCCAGCGGTGACATAACAATCTACTGGAGTGTGGCCTTTCGAAAACACAAAATACCTTAATATTTCAACCCATGATTTTATTTTTATTTGAGGAGAAATAATTTTACAAATTAAATCAAATGGAGCGTTTCACGGAGATTCGTCGAACCCTCATTTGAAATGCTTTATATATTCATTAACCGAATTTATCCGAAATTCCCATAAGTTCCGACGTTCTTTTTTCGGCAGATATTACGTAATTATCCTAAACGGAGGTAAATACTTAAATCCCCTCATAGGAGATATTTCATTTATTTACATATTTAGCACGGGACAGTTGTGATTTGCATAATTCAAAGATTTTTATTAAATATCTTATTCGTAAATATTTTAACATTGAGTTGGACACTAATAAATATCATATTTGGAATATTTTAATACCATCTTGTAGAGAATAAATTTCTTTCTATCCATTGTTTGATAGAAAATATTGAGTGTCGTTGAAAAGAACTATATGTAAATTTAAATATTGTAAAATAATTTTAAATTCCAAAAAATGACAAGGAAATAGGTTCATTAAAACAAGGATCAAATTTAACGCATATAGGAATCAACAATTCTTGAAGAATGTCAAAATTCACGTTATAAAAATCGATTTTAAAGTTTTTTAAAAAAAAAATTACATAATCAACGTCTAATTAAAATTTAAAAATGTGGTGGTCTTCTGAAAATTTTTGAAAATGCAATGGGGGATCTTTACCTTTTCCCAAAAATCGAAGTATCTGGAGAGCATCTGTAAATAGTGAATGAATTAATTTTATTGATAAGCATTAAAAGTCAATTTCGTGTGCAAAACAATAAATAAATAAACTTAATAAAAAAGTTAAATTAAAATAAAATCCAAATATCACAGGTGAAGTAGAGGGCAATTTGAATGTGTAAAAACATAGAAAAGTATATTTACATCTGAATTGTGCATAATCAATATTATGATAATAATAATAACAATAATTTGTTATATAATAAATGAAAACTTCTATCTATAAGAGAAAATCGGATTGATGTACGACTGGGAATGGTAGATACTTTGGGGATTTGCGGGGCGGTCACCTATAATCTAGTGTAAATAAGTAAATGGATAATGAAAACAAACGCTCAGGAACTTGTGAAAGACCTCTCTGAATGAGGCACTCATGGATGATTGTATAGATGAAGCAATATTGAGACTAAAATATGAAAAAATATCGGTTAAATTTCAGTTGAAAACATAATACTGATTAATAATAAAATATTAATTTTTAATTTTTTTTAAAATTTAAACATTTAAAGATAAAATTAAAATTCTAAATGTGATCAATTTAAAATTAAATGCATTTGTTTGGAAATTTTAGAAACCGGATCGAAATAAGCTGCAGATCAAAACTTTGTGCATCACAGAAAATGAGATTTAAACAGGAAAGGATGAAAAAGGACAAATGCAGGAGGAAAACATTTAACATAATGACATCATATCATTTAATTAGATGTCAATAAAGGGAGCATTATTGAAATTTCATGCATACTCGACATACCTTTTATACCTTAAACTAATTTTTTGATACCTTAAGATCTTCCACATCATATTTTCTTCAATTTGTCCTTTGTAAAGAGATTATTGCGAGCTTTGATATTTCTGTATAAGGAATAATAAACAGGACTAATATTTATCATTGGGAAAGGTTTTATTGTTTTCAAAATATTCTCCACGATGATCGATAAACCTAAGACAAGCGTGTAAAACGTGCATTTTGAATGCATTAACAGCTTATGTTGAAAATCGTTGACAAAATAGTTTATTCTTAACAGACGAGAACAAAAAGTGCTAAATCAGGACTGTACAAAGGGTGACTCGTCAATTCGATGTTTATACAAGCTTATGAGAGTTCGTATTGTTATTATAAAGAATAACCTTCTGTAACTGGTTACCTTTTCTTGTTTCTCCTAATACCTCTAGAAAACAAACAGCTGTGTGATATCCAAAATTGACCGTTCAACTATCCTCTAGTGACATGTCCATTTATTTCAAAGAATAGACGACTATGTGCTTTATTTTAACCTCTCTTGTCTTCAATTGTTATTTTATGTGTTTTAATCATTTACCCCAATCAATATTTTGATGCTTCGAAAATTATACTTTTAAAACTTAATTTTTGATTAAATTATTTGTCCTGTCGTTTTTTATTGTCCTTTATTGAATTTAAATAAAGCTTAAATTTTCAATGAAAAAAGTCTTTAAAACATACCTGTTTTTAATTTTTAATAAACAATTATATGTTTATTTAAAACAAATGTAACTTTTCCATAGACTTTGTGCCTTATCCTTGATATACACCAGCTGTCACTGAGATAAATTCCGCTATAATTCAAGTTGATACATAAATCAACTTGGCGGAATTTATTTTTTGTGAATGCATTTCAGCCATTTTTTAAATGGCTGCTAAGTAAGTTGTTTTTTATATTGTTATATAAGTTAAAGTTAAATTTTAAGAGTTGAATTATGATTTCATAAGAAAATATGATCATAATTCAAGCTCTTAAATATAAGTTTGATCAACTATTTCACATATATTATTATAAATAATATTTAGGAAAATTAGTAACAATAACTATTCTACAAAAATATGTATTTTTTTCGGATATTATTATTCAAAAAATGTGAGTTAAATTATTTTTGAACTTATAAAAATTATTATGTGCATTAAATAATTATATTTTTTATACATATTTTGTAAAAAATCATCGATTATGTACACAAAATAATTTGGTTTATGATTATTTTTTAAAACTTACCAATATAATTTAAAAATTTATGCTTTTTTTAGGATTTCAGGTTTTGCTTTTTTCGACAGCAATATCTGAAATATTGGATTAATTTTAGTTTTAAGGGTAAATCTTATGAAGATACTTCCTCATTTACCTCAAAATTTAAATTAAAAATTTTTCCGCCATTTTTCTTTCTAAAATTATCTCAAAAATGTCTATAAAATTATTTATTATAGTGATTTTTTCGACTTCGGATGGCTACATTTTAAAAGTTAGCATGTATGTTTTATTATATGTTGAGTTAATGTGCATTATTTTATTTCTCTATCACTTATTGTGTCTCTATAGTTTAGGGTTTGTCTCATTGATGATTTTACAAGCAACCTCAAGGTGAGTTGGTGTGTTTATATGCTATAAATTTATTGATTTTCTTTTATATTAAAGGTAATTTATTTCAGTGACAGCTGGTGTATCACACAGACACACACTTACTTTGAGCCGTAAAAATATATTTCTGATAAATTTTAATAAACCAACATGTATCTAATTTTTTCTTAAATTTTATCCATTACACACAAACACGGACACAGTTATATTTTCTACCCAAATGTGTATGTATAACTTCTATTTAGTAAAACTATATAGTGTGTTTATGACCGACTTTGAGCCACCGGCCCCTACTTTAAAAGTCTATTTATTAAAACTATATATAGTCTGTTACCTACATAATTTTTGATTTTGTATGTGAGCCAATGGGCCTCTGACATATAAAATATATTTAGCTGGCTTTTACAATTATTAAAAACTAACCTTCTATTTTTGATTAATAATAATAATGACATTAGGAATTTTTAATATATGACAATGAATCAGTAATAATATCAATAAAACATATATACCATTACTGATTTATAGTCAAATATTAAAAAATTCCTAATTTCACAAAAAATGAAAATAAATGTGAAAAGTGAAAACAAAAAGAAGTTCTTATAATAATAATAATGATGATAATAATGATGATAATAATGATGATAATAATAATAATAATAATAATAATAATAATAATAATAATAATAATAATAATAATAATAATAATAATAATAATAATAATAATAATAATAATAATAATAATAATAATAATAAATAGTAATACTTCAGTTTGCACCATCTGACATCGAGATTTCCTTAAATTTATTAAAGTATTATAAATTTCAACTTTATCGGTTCTATTTTCGATTCTCGAGAGTTCCTCATCAATCAAAATAAATGATCCAGTTCGACCGACTCCAGCACTGTGAATATCTGATAAATGGTTTTCAGATGAGATTTAACAAACCTGCAATGCACTATAATAGCTTCTGACGGTACCTTGGATCTTTTGTAAGCAGCATAGAATTCCATGAAATCAGAGGTTGTGGGACAGCTATGATCAAGCCATGATGTCATGTGTAATTGCTTGATAGTTTTCTTATATTTGTTCTAGTAACATTCTAATGTCATTTGTGAATAAGGATATTTTCATAGATAATTATCGGCAGCATCATGTCGTCAGAAGAATAAATTTCCCTTGTCTCAAAATTAAATAATGGTGGTATTTCCTTAGCAATTTCGAAATGTCAAGTTACTACTGACAGTTATAGATAGAACGGTGATGTCTGTGGCAAGTCCGCAACGTAAGCAGGGATTACTTATTATAAATGTGACAAGTTAGATAACATTCAATTAAAGAAAACTGCTATTAAATGTTAAATTTTGGTTGGTTGCAAGAGACCGTAAAAGTGCGAAATTTAAAATGAGAACTTACAGCTATTGGGCTATACATTAAGCAGTCATTGGAAAACTATCCCAATTTCAGAAAAGCAATTAATGATGTGATTAGTTATGAACAAAATGGAAACGGATGAATTCAAACAATAAATAATACCATTGATACTGTAAGAACTCTTTCAGTAAATATACTGTTTTCTCTAAAGTTCGTCATTGTGACTTCAACTAGGTAGTCACCACTGGAAAATGCTATTCGGTCGTTATTCTTACCAGGCCAATACTGACTGCATTTCTCTCTTCCATTCTCTTCAGATCTATAATCATTAAACTTTAAATATATATATATATATATATATATAAACCTAATTTAGATATATTTTTCTATTTAATTTTGTGAATAAATTTTGTGAATATTGGCTTAAATAATTATTTATTTAAATTAGATTTATATAAACGATTGCGCTATCGATAAAAAAAGGTTTTAAAGTTTATCTAAACAAGATTCAGCTATGCAAAATGTCGAAAATACAAAATTTAGTAATATTATATTAAAGCTTTTATTTAAATATTTTTAAAGTGCAAATTGAATGTTAAAATATTTGAAAAAACGTCTAGATCTGTGTAAATAGATTTTTATTTTTATAATTTTTATTCGAATCTGTATATAATTTTTAATGTTTGTGAATTTAATTTGAGAACTATTTTTAAATAAATATATTGTTTGGAAACAGTTGAGCGAAATAAAAGATCATTCGAGGAATAAGAAAGCGAAAGACTTGTTAAATTTTGTTTATGAGTGATCAGGACCTATAAAAGGGCAAAATATTTTATATTTCATTTATGAAATAATATTGCGGAAATTGGATAACATTGTTATTTATTTAAATTATATATAAATGATTTCGCTATCGAAAAAAAGATTTTAAAGTTTAATCATTATTTTTATTTACAAACATATAGATAAAAATAATTAAAATATTTATGCGTTGTATGATTTGAAAATAAATTGAAATGAATATAAAAATGTTGAATATTTCGATTAATTTTATAAAAAACAAATAATTCTAAAACAAAACATGGAAATTATTATCAATCGTACCTGGTCAGATTAACTATGATACAAACATTGTTCTCCAAAACCATCCGCCAGAAATCTCCAATCGTTGAAACTTTCGGCTCTCTGTCTTCGCCTAACGGGCCTTGGGTAGCTATATAATAATCAGTGCAATTACATGGGCTCCCATTAAGATCAGTGTTCCAATGTCTGACACAAATCCTACTGGCGTTGATATAATCATCAAGTTTATTCAGTTTCACTCGGTTGTGTTGGTCTAAAAAGAATAAAATAGATGTCAAAAGTGAAAAGGATTATTTGTAATCAACTTGTTGAAGAAATCAAAGTATATCAGAGATTTGTCAGAAATAAAAAGAGGAAAACTGTTACATAAAACAATGGCATAATTTAAATAGAAACAAAACAAGATTCAAGTACAGCATTAAACATTTAGATTTTAATTATTTATTATTCTAAGCGCAGCCAAACTCCGATATATATTTTCAAAAATATTTCGAAACTGAAGCATAGGATATATTTTCAATCGCTAACACTAAGATCTCAGACTGATCTTCATCCAATTTTGACTATATTTTCTTATTTGAAGTCGGAGCTTTTTATTTTGAGAACTTTCTTTGGAGAAAATCCACAGTTATTTCATAACTTCTTATTTTACGTTTTCTTCGTTAATGTTGAGACAATGAATTAAAATAAAATATTTTATTTTCAAGGTTTTTTAAAAACATTTCTCGTTCTTGTTGATATTTGTTTTGCACAATTTTTTCCTTTTTTATAATTGACCAAATTCTCCAGATAATTAGTTAAATCCTAATTTTCTCTAAGCCTTCTCTTATAATCGGGAATTTTGTCATATTTCTTGAATAAGATTAAATTTTTTTCGCTAAGTATTGTCCAACTGAATTAGAGAGAAATTCAATCTGGGTTTCTACAGCACATGTATCATTGGAATAAATAATAACAACTATATAATCCAGACCATCAAAGATAATCAATCAAAATTTGTGGAATTCATAAACATTAATTATAAAGTTCTACGTATCCTAATAAAATAAAATATCAATTACGATTTATGATCATTGATTAAGAACAAAATGACGAGCAAAACAACATATTTCACAACATATTCACATTTGTCAAAAGCGAGATATAAATTCTCCTAGAAACAGAGGAACATTCAACTAATAAATATAGTAAATAAAAACCCTCCAATTAAGAAGCAGTGTAAAATGTATAAAAATCCTCAAAATAATTTGTAGTCAAAAATAAATTTATAACATTTTACTACAATATGAACTTGTATGTTTTGAGGTCTGGCCGTGAGTCAAAGTCTAAAAGATAATTGCAGTAAGAAAAAATAAATATTGATTTGTTGCTTCAAACGAAATAGTAATAAGGAAAAAACTATAAAAAACCTTAAAAAATAAATTAAATATAAAAATATGTAAAATCATAGAAATACATTCAAATAAATACTCACAAGGTCTAATATTGCCATATCTATTTTTATGTACGCTTCCTTCGGCAAATACCAATACGTTTTGGTTTTGTAATTGTGCCACCTGATGTTTAATGTCCTGTCATCAAAATCATTAATTATTTTTACAATTATTATTATTATTATTATTATTATTATTATTATTATTATTATTATTATTAAATAATTAAATTAGAAATTTTTCTAGTTTTCACCTCTTTTGTTTTACATTTTGTAACGACATAAAGAACTTTTTTTTATTGTTTGACTATGAATCAGATGTTTTATTGATATTCACGAATTTTCTGCACAGCCTTTATTATTATTATTATTATTATTATTATTATTATTATTAATAGTGAGAATTAGTGAGAACACTCGTTTCCACCTAAAGATTTTTTTAAATAATATAGATAGATAACTCTTTGAAATAGTAATATACACTAAAAACGCAATATACACTATACTGAATAATATTTCGTCTTTAACTTTTGATGCAATATTATTACAATTATTATTATTTAAACTTAGGGTTAAACAATAACTATGTAAATATTTTGAATTAAAATTGATCAAGATTACTCAAAAAACAAAATTCACCAAATATTTCTCTTTTTTTCTTCTCTGACCTTTCATTCCCACGAATGTTTTCAATAAATGACAAGATTTAAACAAATTTTAAAACATTAAAATTAAATTTGCAAACTTAAACTTGAATAAAATAAGTCATTTATATTTGTTGCTAAATTTATTTATTATTTATTAATCATTACCTGAAACTGATCTATTAATCTACCGTTACTGTCTCGTTTCATGAACTCAAAATGTGTGTGAAAGATCAACGCCAACGGCGATTTATCATTTTCATCTGGACCCCTGAAAGTAATAGTTATGCAATTCAATTCAATGATAATGAT